>LGRX02025510.1:0-26224 GCA_001247695.2 Cymbomonas tetramitiformis | reverse complement strand
GTATGTACCAAATCCTCAACATGTTGTCCAGACCCCACACGATGGAGTGCCATAGACACAGGGATTTGCTTGAGGATATACTCTCCCTGGTCGAACAGCATAACAGCCAGGGAACGAAGGTCTCACTCAGGAAAGTCAAAAGCCACACGGGGGTGAAGGGCAACGACAAGGCAGATGAGGCGGCCAAACAGGCAGCAGAAAACCTGGAGGGAACCACCCAAATTGAGCCATGGGACAACAGGACCATGTACACGCTCACGGCCAATGCCCGAGATGGTGAATCGATGAGGCCCCTGCAAGGGGAGGGGGCGGTGGAAAGGTATGTGGCAGAAAGGATTGCACTAAAAGCGACACAGCACAGGTCAGTGAGAAAATGGCTACAACCCCCGAGCAGCCCGTGGGAAGAATGGGGAACACCCGGCAGGGGAAATCGGGAAGGAGCTCTCTCAGTAGAGGGCTCTATAACGGAGAACCCCACGACCGGCGCCCCCGGGCCGGCCCAAGGCCCCGACCGGGGCCAACGGGACGTGGAAATGGAGACACCAGGGGAGAATCTCCAGGAACTGATGCTCCTGGAGGAATTGCAGCAAGCTCCCTGGAGCCAGGGCGACCCGCCGATGAGACGGGAGCCGGGCGACCAGGAGCAGGTACGCCCGCGGGATCAAGTGACCACTCAGGACGAGTGGGACCTACTCTGGGAATTCGATGAGACGCGGGGGCCGCCTCTAGACATGGACGAGAAGGGGGCCATGAACTCGCCAGACAGGGAGATGATGCAAGCGATAGAGGAGGCAGAATGTGCGGACCCAATTGACGGTCTGTGCCGCTCGATGATGGAGATGGACCTGGGAGAGTCGAAACTCCAAAACCTAACGGGCGTCCCACAACAAGCGATAGACGCCTACCAGGAGGCGGCCCCAGCAAGAAGAAGAAAGAGGAACAGGGACCGGGAGGCCATGCACCGGGGAAACGGAGACAGGGCCGCCACAAGCCACGCAGACGCTGCCGCGGTCGAGACACACATGGGAAGAAGAGTGGAGGAGCCCCCACGGGAAATTCTCCAGGACAAGTCGATACCAGGAATATCCAATCACTTCTGGAAGGTTACTCCACCGACATTCAGGTCCCCGATCCTAAGATGCCGGTTTGGGGTCCTCATGACGGCTGCCAGAAAGCACCTCATATGGCCGAACAAATATCCGGACCCGGACTGCGCCCTCTGCGGGAGGAGGGACACTCCGGCACACAGGCTGGCCGGATGCAAAGACGAGACCAGCATGAACATGGCCACAGCCAGGCACAACGAAGTGGCAAGGACCCTTTACGAAGCAATCAGGAAGGGTCGAACGGGTGCCAGTCCGATCTGGATCGCGCACCACGCTGGACTCGACGGGACTAACAGATGCACCCGCCCGATACCGGACTTCGTACTCAAAAGGGGTCAGTGCCGTAGGGACGGAAGGGGCCACCCGGGGGCGAAGGACCCCCCAGACGACATACCACACTTTGTGGATATTGTCATGATCAAGGGTGCAGAGGACGTCAGGGACGCCCCGGCCCAGGCAGGCCGGAAAACACCCGCAGGGAGGATGTGGGGGAAATCCACCTCATAGAGGTGGCCTTCACGTGGGACACGCGCTGGTATGTGTCCCTTCACGATAAGCTCAACAAGTATGAGCCCCTTATGGAGCTACTCAGATCCAAAGGCTATAAAGTGTTCTTTCACCCGATGGTTTTCGGAACCACGGGGTCGGTATATGAACACAACGCAAGGGCTCTCACGCAACACCTCGGCTTCAACAAGAAGGAAGCGGAGGCCCTCCTCAAGAAAATCAGTAGCATCGCGGTGGAATGGGCTGCCAAGATGTTGATTTCACACAGCAGGTCGGAGAAGGAGAAGGCTCTAAAAAACAGTAAGAAGCCGCCTTGATTGTGCATGTGACTAGGGGCAGGCGTAACAGCTGTGCACCTTCAAATATCACGCTTCCAGTAGGAAGAGTCACATTTTTTCTTTTTTCAGGTATGCCCAACGTGCACAAGTCGTCGGGGGTGAAGAGGGAGCGAATGCTTGGTTGGGCGCTTGATGTGACGGTAAGCGCGTTGCGCCAACTCCAGTAGGCGGGCGTCGGTCACGTGCCGGTTATCACACGCGGTTGGGAGCTGCGCCGTTTGGCACGTGACGGCTTCTTCCCCGGCTCGCCGCGTTTCCCCCGCGCGCCGTCCACCGGGCTCGCCCCCCCACCTGCTATGTGCCAGGAGGCACGACGTACCTGCTGAAACACCCATAGTAGGGGGGTCTGATTTCGATGAGAACTATTAGGGAAATTAGTGAGTGGATGTGACATTGCCTGAGCGAACAATTGGGGAAAATAATCTGTGAGCTCAGAGGAGAGAATAAAGAGAGGCAACAGAGTTGGTCTCTCAGACTTGGACAGCAAATGATATAACTCTTGCTGTTTGGTTAAATAGTATATCTGAATATATGATGTGATTCCTCAAGATAATAGAGGATAATAGTTTACTCCTGGGAATTCCCCTGGGACAATTTGGTATCTTGGGCGTGTGAGCGTCTTTTTAGCTCGCTCTAGCTCGCGCATGCACTCTGCGGACCTGCGGTTAAAACAACTTTCAACCTTCGTTGACACTTCGGGTGTGTTTTGTGGGCGAATTACGGTGCTGTTTGCAGCTTTTGCGGGTTAGCGTCCTTGAGGCGCGCGGGACCGTATTTGGCTGCGCATGCACACGTTTTTGGCCTATTTTTGGCTCGCTCGCGCTCGCTATTCTGATATTTGGACTCGTTCGCCGGTGCATACACAACCAATATTCGTGAGATACGCTTTGGTGGTACTCAAATAGTCGTTTCGAAGTCACAAGCGCACTTGCGTATACTTTCTCAGCTGCGACGGCTGTATTTGGCTGTTTTGTGCGTGCATCGACCGGTTGTTTTGGCCTTTTACGTTATGTTGTGCATCGACAAAGTGAACTCTATGTACCGGTGCTGGGGAGCCTTGTGGACGGTTCGGAGTACGTTTGAGTATTATTTTTGACGGATACGGCAGAGTATTAATTGCGGGCCGTTTTCTTGCCCAGGCGCTGCGGTATTTCGACCTTTTGGGCGTGCATCTACGGCGTTTTTGGCGTATTTTGGGTGCATCGGCAAGCGCGGGCTCGGTGGTGAAGTATTTCGGGGGGGAGAGAAGCTTTCCGACCTTTTTAGTGATCTTTTAATGGCAGTTTTACATAAATTCTGACCTCAAACACACTGGAATTCGGTTCGGAATAGCCTTTTTTTTCTGAAATACTTGCTGTGGATCCACTCCCCGTCCGAAGATTAATGTTGCCTTCGCCGCGAGTCGAGTCAAGTCTGTTCTGCAAGCGGTAAAGATTGGGGCCATAAAAGTCACATGCCAAGTCTGTAGGGCAGCCGCTAAGATACTCGTGAAGGTATCGAGCAGATAGACCTAGCAGTAGATGAGTTGGCTTGTCACGACCTGAAACTGTGAACGCGGCTCATGTCACCGAGCAGATCGAACTAATTCAGAAAACTACGAATGTCGTGAACCTGTCCGCTCGTCCGCCGGCAAAACCGTGGGTATAATTTTCTACAGGCGTATGCGTCAAGCGATCGCCCGAGGAGTTCTCCCGAATATTTAAACCCTATCGTTAAACAGTGTACGAATACGTATAAATATTATTTCGGCTGATCGGCAATAAATATGAGTATGTAATATTTAATTAATTATAATACATTAAAAAAAAAAAAGTTCAGTACGGAGTGCGGACCCCCCCCTCCATATTTAAAGACTCCGCTTAACGACGATGAGCGCACTGAGGGGGGTTATAAATGCAGTAATAATAGGGTGTTGAATTTAGAGTTGGAAACCGTTGCCAAAAAACGAAAGGCCGGGGGGGGGGCTTTGGGCTTTGGGTCAAAGCCCCCAAACGATTTCCGGGCCAATTTTTTTAAAAGTCAACACCATATCACTAAGCGGGGGCGGAAACGCCTCGCTTCCTTCTCATTCCCCCCCTTATAGCGTGTTGAATTTCAAAAAAATTGGCCCGGAAATCGTTTGGGGGTTTTGACCCAATGCCCAGCTCCCCCCTACGGCCTTCGCGGGGCCAAAGAAGACCCAAAGCCCCCAACGTTTTCCATTTTTTTTTTTTTTTAATTCAACACCCTATTATTAGTTTTATTACTGCATTTATAACCCCCCTCAGTGCGCTCACCGTCTTTAAGCGGAGCCTTTAAATATGGAGGGGGGGATCCGCACTCCATACTGCACTATTAAAAAATGTATTAGAATTAATTAAATATTACATACTTATATTTATTGCCGATCAGCCGAAATAATATTTATACGTATTTGTACACTGTATAACGATAGGGTATAAATATTCGGGAGAAACGCCTGTAGAAAATTATACCCACAGTTTTGCCGGTGGACGAGCGGACAGGTTCACGACATTCGTAGTTTTCTGAAGGGAAGGGTTTATATACGCGCTGGAACTGGAACGTGGTTTCCGTCTCAATCCCGAAAAAAGTCTGAACCAGTGTGACAGTCACATCGTCTCGCATCGCCTCGCATGTCATGTCGCATCGTCTCGTGTGTCATCGTCAATTTATTTTACAGGATTATTAAATCAAATCTGAGTATTTTCCATCGCGCGTCGCGCGTCACCGCAGTCAACGTTTGTGCGTTGAAATCGACCGTTAGCAAAGCAGCCGCAAGCAAACGTGCGTGCCTCGCCCTTCCTTCTTCCCCCTAAAGGCGGAAAAATATTGCTGTGTGCTCGATTATAGTGTTGTGCTTGCTATTGCCTATCTGATTTCTTCTTGATTAATGCTTGTTGTGATATCCATGGTTCGTTTGTGAGTCGCGCGACCTCTTTTGGTGTGGAATAACGCGTTTGCCATCTCCTTGTGCGCTTCGGGCCTTTTGCGCAACCTTCCTCCACGCTTCGCACGCCCTTCCTTAGCGCATCTTGTGCTTGGAAATTGTTTTCTCTTGTGTATACCATCCTCATTCTCCTCCTTCTTCTCTCACATGTATTCGTTTGTGCGCGAAGATCTCTTCCCCTCCTCTCTCCTTGCGCTTCGGACATTTTGCAACCTTCCTTAAGACATCACCCACCCTTCCTTAGCGCGCATCTAGCGCTCTGAAATTTATTTCTCATTCCTTTCCCTTTTTTCCCCTTTTCTTCCCTCCCTCACAAGTATTCGTTTGTGCGCGAAGATCTCTTACCCTCCTCTCTCCTAGCGCTTCGGACATTTTGCAACGTTGCTTAAGGCTTCACCCACCCTTCCTTAGCGCGCATCTAGCGCTCTGAAATTTAGTTCTCTATCCTTTAGCATCCTTTTCCTTTTCTTCCCTCCCTCACATGTATTCGTTTGTGCGCGAAGATCTCTTACCCTCCTCTCTCCTAGCGCTTCGGACATTTTGCAACGTTGCTTAAGGCTTCACCCACCCTTCCTTAGCGCATCTAGCGCTCTGAAATTCATTTCTCATTCCTTTAGCATCCTTTTCCTTTGCTTCCCTCCCTCACATGTATTCCTTTGTGCGCGAAGATCTCTTCCCCTCCTCTCTCCTAGCGCTTCGGACATTTTGCAACGTTGCTTAAGGCTTCACCCACCCTTCCTTAGCGCATCTAGCGCTCTGAAATTTATTTCTCTATCCTTTAGCATCCTTTTCCTTTGCTTCCCTCCCTCACATGTATTCCTTTGTGCGCGAAGATCTCTTCCCCTCCTTTCTCCTAGCGCTTCGGACATTTTCACTTGTTTCTCTGACATCGGATATACGGATATATATCCTCCACAGGTTTCCAAGTTTCACCACCGCCGCTCTCAGGTGCTAACCCTTCCATGCCGATCTCCAAAGCCTTGTCACGAAAGCGAAAGGCCGTTCGAGCCGAAGTTGAAAAGCTTGCGGACAGTGACACCCTCCCTTCTAGCATTATATTAGAAAAGTCTGCAACCGGTGTCGAGCGTAGGCTTGTCACTTCCTCGCTTGCTAGCATGTGTTATGCACTCTTCGCCATCGCCACGTGCTTTCTGCCCTTGCGCTTGGCTCCTTGCGGCACCGAAGTCCAAACGATCGCGGCATATGTAGACCAAAGGGGACCTGCTCTAGGCCTCCCATTCAACGGAAGGCAGGCCGAAAAATATGTTTTGGGTGCCTCCGTTTTTATGGATCTCACGGAGACAACCGCACCTTGTCTGCCAACACATATCACCCACCTCATGGCTCTCAATCCCGTTCTCAAAGCCAACCGCCAACACGTTTGGGAGTCCGCTGTGGAAACCGCATGCCAAGCCGGTGTTGCCGTTAGTTTAAAGCTTATTCAGCAGGCAGCCACAACCGCCCCGCGTAAACGGAATCGCCCGGCTCTCGCCCCCCCCGTTCCGCCAACCGCCGACACTCCCCCTTCCGACGAACCATGGGACCCGTTTTCATCCTCTCAAAGTGACCGCTGGTTCTCCCCCTGTGCCTTAATTGAGTCCGCGCGGAGAGTGTTGCCTATTACCCGCAGCTTAAGGTGGCTTAAGCCACCTTAACTTAAAGGGCTCATGGGGGCTTCTTCGGCGGTGCTTTCAAAATTCTGAGACCTGTGTCGTCAAGATCTTGAGCTGCTCTTTCTGCAGTGTCTTATCAAAAGTTTGATCTGAGTTCATCTTGACCCTCAAAATCTCGGGTGAAGTAGGGTGGGTATTTCCCAATTTTCCTTAAGATGGCTTAAGCCACCTTAAGCTAATTAGCTCACCGGGGGCTTCCTCTAAGACGCTTTCAAAATTTGGAGACCCATGTTGTCAAGATCTCGAGCTGCTCTTTCTGCAGTGTCTTGCCAAAAGTTTGATCCGAGGTCATCTTGGCCCTCAAAATCTCGGTTGAAGTAGCATGGGTATGCAAAAAACCGGGAAAATCGCTCAAATTTTACTAAATGTTGCACCCTCTTGGATACTTCCCAAAATTGCTCACCAGGAACTTGGGCTCGCCTCGATAGTGCCCATAGTGTCTAAAAGAAGACAATGTCGCCGTCATTTTGAGCTAAAAAAATCTAGCTTCCGGTACCGATAGCTCCCGTAATACTTGAAAACGTTAAGGTGGCTTAAGCCACCCTAAATCGCTGTTAGGGTGGCTTAAGCCACCCGAAGGGTAATAGCCAGTGTTGAGAACAATTGACCTGGACCCCTTTTCCGAGGCTCTAGCTAACTTGGTAGTTCAAGCTGACACATACTATTGCCGCCGCAGAAACGGTTGGAAGTTGCCCTGGTTTGGCCGTGTATTCATGAACCCGCCAGGTGGAGTTATCAACGGGAAGAGTGCAAATGGCCTAGCCTTTGCCCGTTTGCTATCAGAATACCGAGCCGGCCGGGTCACTGCATTTGTTTGCATTCTCAAAGCCGCCGTGGGATATGCTTGGTTCAACCAGATAGACGAATGTGTGTATTGTAGATTGCACGAAGGCCAAAAGTTCACAAGCCCTACCAAGGACACTTCTGCAAAAAGCCCCCACGGTTACGTCGTTGTTTACGGCGGACCGTGCGTCCCCGCCTTTGTTGACGAGTTCCGTAAGTGGGGGCAAGTAATAGTGCCTCGTTCAATGTTGCACCTCCTGCCTAGCTCGTCGGAAGTGGGCGTAGCCGTGTGATAACTTACCACTCTTGGCCTCTATTATTTGAATGAAATTGTCATTTGCCTTCTTGCACCTTGCTTGGTTTGTTTATTGCTTTGCGTTTTGCACCTTATGCCGCAGATACAACATGCAACCTTCTTCAACCCCATCTCCTGACAGATTGTATCACTCCATGAAGAATTCATTCCCCGAGTTTTGTGCATTCGAGGAAGGTCATTGGAAATGTGCCTCTCGCCGTGAGATCTTTGCTGACGTGCAAGCCCATGTCGCAGCTGCCATTGATCAGCAGTATGCGGTAGATGTGCATCACTACGAGGCCAAAAAGAATGGAAAAGCACCCATTTCCCCGCCGCCGAACGGCTGGCCCCGACTATGGCGCGGTCGTTTCGAATCGCCCCCGCCTACGCCTACCACCACCGCAGTCAAACCGCGGGTGCGGCGGTCAATGAGCACTCGTGCAACAACGCAACCCATCGCTAAACGGACAAGGCAATCCAAATGTTGATAGAAACTAATTTGCAAAAGCGGATACAACTTGAATGATTAAAGATGAGACCTATAGTCACGACATATAGTTACCACTTTAGAGTAAACACAATTTTAATTTAAGACCGCTTACTTTACTTGCCTTTACACTCAACATTTTGTGCTGACCTTGCCTTGCTTGATTGTGCTCGTCTTACATGCATGCCATATTCACATTCGGTTGTTATTTCTTGCGGTGTTGTACGTACGAGCCTTGCACAAAGTGATATAAAACCATGCACGTTTGCTGATTTCAGATTCGGTTTTTATTTGTTGCCGTGTTGAACGTATGAGCCTTGCACAAAGTGATGTTATAGCATGCAAGTTTGATGAATGACGTCATTCAAAATAATGGACACTCATAAGTTTCGGCTACCCTTGCCTTGCTTGACAGTGCCCGTGTAACACGCATGCCATATTCAAATTGTTTTATCATGTACTGTATAGCACTGTCGTACGCATTAGATCAGCCTTGCACATAGTGGTGAACAAGCAAGCATTTATGAGCATTCATAAAATATTTGTACTTTCATAAGTTCTCTATCTAGTCCGTGGCACTTGGGAGCCTGTTCTGACTGGCCTTATTCTTAGGGCGGCCTACATTCCGCTTCGGAAGATACTCAGGTGCGTCTCCTACCGATGTTGATCTCCTTTTCTTTGTTGTTTTCCATACGCCTGAATCAGTACTACGGCGTTTCCGCCTCCAGGCATTTGCACCGAACTCTTCCGTGCTAGACATCACCGCTTGCAACTCAGTGGAACACCTCGCAAATATCTTGTATACCTCCTCCAAATTGTCGTCGTTGGTGTTATAGTACACCGTGTTAAGGTGCTTGATGCACGTCCGCAACTCCGCCCGTGTTTGTTGTCGCACAGACATTGGATCGTCGGCGGTGGTGTAGAACGGGGTGGTGTTCGGACTACACGCATTGCCTTCCGGTTGCCTCTCTAGCACCTCTAGGTCGAGGGTGAGGATGGCGGAGGCCTTTAGGGTGTCCGGTAGGTCGTCCGCAGTCTTCCCATCGTGTGCCAACACCCCGAACAAGTGCTTGCAGATGTACCCAGAAGTCACGTGGTCGGGGCAGGAGCACGTGCCCAACTCGTAGTCCACCGAGTACGTGGGTGAAGATGAGGCAACCATCGCGTCCAACTCGTACGCCAAGGTGCGATTAGACTTCTTCACCACGAACGTTGTCGGTCCAAGCTTGGTGAAATAGCTAGGCGGTATCTGTTTGGACGACACGTAGCGATCGTTCAGTTGTGCTTGAACACGCCACGGTCGTCGATCCAAGAACAGGAGGAGCTACGGCTCGAATTTTGTGGCCTCTTTTACCCGGGCGATCGAGATGTTCTCCATCGCCTGCTGTCGCCTGTACTTAGAGTCAAACTCCACAAGCACCACTTCCAGCATAAAGAGCACTAAGGAATCCACCCGCAGGTCCGGACGTTGGGCCAATATGTGCTTGATGGTGCGGTTCAACGCCTCCGTGTGGTTGTTCGTCTTCAGTCCTCTGGTGTAACAGCTCACGCGGTACGCTTGGCACCAAAGCTCCACACACGGTTTCCACTCCGATTTCCACCACCTGTGATGTGAAAAGACTTTAGTGATTACACACCTTGGAAATGTGATTGAGAGGCGTTGACATATAGTATGTTAGGCTCACCTTTGAAGTTGCGGGTTGGCCTCAAAAAGCTCGCCCGTCTCGAAAGCTTGTATGCGGGCGTGGCAAGCTGCCACCGAAGGAGCGTTGGAGATGTGACAAAGTGCCCTGTATACGATCTTCTGGTCGTCCTTTGAGACTCCGTGGGCCGAAGCCCGTAGCCACCGATTCCAAGCCTGCTTCACGTGAAAGCCGCATAGCACGATCACGGCACGAGGGAAGACGGTGGCGATGGCACCCAACTCGGAGTCGTCCTTGTCACAGAGCATTACTCTCGGCTCCCAAGTCGGCACTAGCTTTTTTACTTGTAGGAGCACCTCCACCAGAGCCTCCTTCGTCTCCCCACTAGGCAAGAAAAAACAGACCGGATATCCTTTGCCTTGTGCCGTCACCACGGTGAGCAAATATAGGGGGAGACCCCACATATTTGTCCTGTAGGTCGCATCGATTCCTACGATATCACCATACCTGTGATGTGGAAAACACGTAAGGTAAATGAACTAGTGATCGACAAGGGAATTTGAGTAAGGAACAAGTACGAGAGTAGGTGCACCGTACCTCCGTAGCATCCGTTTTTGCTTCCTCGTCATCACGATCAGCAAGTTAGAGGTGACGATCGGCTTCATGCCTTTGCTGAGCAGGGTGTCTCGGGCGTGCACAACCTTGTCATACGTGGCACGGGCAGGAGACGGTGGGGCTGTGGAAGTGGAGGGGATGGTAGGCGTGCAAAAGAAACTCGTCACGTGGGGGGGATTGTGGAACGGTGGAAGGGGTGCAAGGGGTAGGCGTAATGCTAGGCGGCGCGGTGGGTGTGGCGGGAACGGTGGTGGTGGTATTCACGGTGGTGGTAGGGAGGGAGTCGATGGCACTAGGTAGGGGGCATTGGCAACCACTGCACGAGGTGGCACGGGGAAGGGAAACGCTGTCGCAAGAGAGACACCGCGCACGAGGGAAGGTTGCCCGCAACAAGTCCTTCACAGCTGTACGGGAAGTGGCAACCCAATGTATGCCGCGTTGCGTTCCAGTCCAGAGTGGACTTTGTCGATCGACAAGTCAGGTGTGATGTTGTGAATTGACTTGGCCTTGAAGGTCTCGGTGAGCACGTATGGAAGGAGGTCATAAAACTGGGAGGCTTGGGCCTCCGACACGGCGGTAGCGGTGCACACAACTTCCACACACCACAAAGCAGAGTTGTAGTTGTGGATGTCCATTGAAAAAGCAAGCGGTTGCACGGTCCAACTATGGTCGAACTCGGCGGTCACACCTCTCAAGCTATCCAGCACGTAGGGGGTATATGCCGTGGCCCGGACGGGTCGAACACGTAGACGGTGTGTGATACTTCACCGTCCAAGACAAACAACCTCCATTCCCCAGCGGGCTCATGGACGAAGGCAAAGAGGCACTTTTGTTGATGGAAAGGAAGGTGCAACGGGTTGGTGGGTAGAAACGGTGCAGTCAAGGAGGTTGTGAATTGGTCCAAGTCGATGACTAGGAATTTCTTGGAGGCGAAGTGAGGGAGGGGTTGGATGAGGTGCTTGACAATCTCTTGCATCTCCGAGACGGACGGATGGGATTCGGGGAGGCAAAGGTCGGTGGAGGGTTGCTCGATGCGAAGGAATGGGGGCGGAGGTGGAGTGCGGGACAGGATGTCGGGAACCAAGGGCTGGATGACTTCTCTCAAGCCTCCGGTGGTAAGAACCTCTTGAGAGGATTCCAAAAAACGGTGGCCACCTGAAGAAATAAAGAGAATACGGTTAATATTGCTAGAAACTCAGCAGTGCACGAGGGGGAACGCTGCCGACGGTGAAACAACGAACCAAGATAAACTCAGATTATAGACATATATACTGAGTTTGTCACACAAGCTGATCACCGAAGATGACACACTGAATATGACACCTGACTGTACGAACTAGTCAGGGTGTCATTTCCAGCACACCACCTCATCTGAGGTGGACAGCTTGTGACAACACACCACCCTAGCTACTAGGCTTACAGTGTGAGATGCAAGATTGTTAAGCCTAGAAGCTAGAAAAGTCACAAGTGGTCGATGAGAGCTTAAGCAAAAAAAATGATACTTGCTAAAGCTAGAGATCTTGCTAAAATAAAATCTGATCGGCTGGTAACATCTTGCCAGCTAGTGGTGGGTGAATCCCAAGATCTCGCCTGTCGGCATGCTAAGGAAGAATCATGAAGCAAACTTTGCCTGTCGGTTTAGCCGTCTTTCCGCGAACTGATAGGTCTCTCGCCGTAATTTGTCCGTCTTAATTAGTAAAGCTGCCCGCTAGTGGTCAAAGTTCCAACAAAAATTCTCAATTCCAAAGCTACAGCAAGTGGTGGAGAAACTGGAAGGAAACACCGCCTGTCTGTTTAAGATCAATAAGAACCATCAGAATAATCATCGGAAGCAGAGGTCTCAAAATATTCATACTCATCATAAAAACCATCACCACCAGTGTCGTGAGATGCATGGGCTTCGGCCTCCCAAGCAGCCCACTCTTCAGCAGTGTACTCTTCGTAATGCGATAAGATTTCGTTTTCTGGAATAGCGTTTTGCACATAAGAAACAGTGCCAACCGATAACTCAGGATGCGGTAAAAATTCATCCCCAACAGGGGGCTCTAAAACTCCGCCATAAGAGTCGCCCTGGAGACCTGTGTCCAGGGTTTCATCCCGTTCCAACTGCTCTTAACGGAAAATACGGAGCGGCCAAGTGGCCATGACGCTCCACCTCTCCCTCTTCACAACCGTCAGAGTCATCGTAATACCCAAGGGGGTACTGCGATTCATCTTCATCACTACTTTCTCGCTCATCAAAATGCTGGTCCCCAGAGCCCATATTATAGGGAGGCGTCACAAGAGGGGGCGCATGAACGTAATGAACTTCTGTGCGCACAGGAGGGGCCTGTGGCACAATGCCTCTTGCGCTAGCACTACTAGGCAAGGGTCTCGTGGTCGAAATCTGAGTTGAAACTGATTTTGTGGAAAGAATTGCGGGCGCATCCCCAACGCCTGTCTCACACAGCGAAACAGCAGAACTCGCGAAATCATCGGAACCAGCACCACCAACCTGTGTGCTCTCTGAAACAATAATCTCCAAAATAATCGGCGGATCTGCGGTCAAAATCTGCGGAGAAATCTGCGGCGTACGAAAATGCGAAACAGCTGTGTGCAAAGAAGAGCACAGTGAAATAAGCTGAGACCGCTTGAGAGTAAGAACTCTCTCAAAACCAGAGTCAATAGATGCCAAAAGAGCTGTAAGCTCCTCACTCGAAGAAATCTGCTGCGAATCCATTAAAGAAAATGAGATCCCGAAATGAAATAGCGTAACAAAAATCGTAGGAGCCCACCCCGTCGTAGACACTCTCGGACACTTGCGGAGAACCAAGCTATAGCGAAGAATCTAATCTGAGCGAGCCACAAGGCGTGGGCACACTCTCTCGAAAAAATATAACGATACAAAATAAAAATTTTAAGCTAAAATACACAACACGCAAGCGTGAAGTGGTCCCATAACCTGCTAGAAACTCAGCAGTGCACGAGGGGGAACGCTGCCGACGGCGAAACAACGAACCAAGATAAACTCAGATTATAGACATATATACTGAGTTTGTCACACAAGCTGATCACCGAAGATGACACACTGAATATGACACCTGACTGTACGAACTAGTCAGGGTGTCATTTCCAGCAAATATAAAGCTTTGCAAGTAAATATGCCTCATATGGAAGTTTACAAGCAAGCGTGGGTGCTTTCGGGAAAGGTAATTTAACACCTTGAGTTATTGAGAAGACGTTGCACCCGAGGGTATGGGCGGAGTCGTCATAGGTGTAGGTGAGAGCTTGCTGACCGTCGGAGCGGAAAGCCCACGAGAACTTTTCCGTTTCCGCTTCCGCGGCCAAGTACAGCAAGGTGGACTCTTGGTCAACCTGGGCGTGGCGGGAGGCCCGTGCGGCTTCGTTTATGGCGTTTTTAATGTCGGAGGGGAAGGGGAAGAAACGGTGATCGACATCTTTGTCGAGGTCGGCGTATGCTAACCCAAGGGTAGGAACGAAACCCTTCAGGAAGTGTGTGTGGGCGCGTTTGATCTGGAAGGAGGACTTGTTGTGCAAGCGGCATATTTGTACGAGCTCGTTATAGACTTCGGGAGAAGATTGAGAGAAGCAAGGTCGGTGGCGGTTCCCGGTGAGTGGCCGGTGTGGGCGAGCACCGCCTGAACCTTCACTTTTTGAGTGGCTGGGTCGTCGGTCTTCGGCTTTAGGGGGGTGATGGCGAAGGAAGCGGTGCACCCGCAGGCGGTGGAGGTCGTGGCTGGACGGGGAACGGAGGCGGTGGAGGTTGTGTCTTGGCTTGGTCGGAGATTAACCCGGGTTTTTTATTCACGGAAGGGAGCTTCCAAGCATTTGCACACCCAAACTTCCTTGACGTACCCCTTGTGTGATTTGTTTTTGCGGTGAAAGACGGCACAGGTATGAAGGAGAAGTTCCCGTGGCAGTTCGGTTGCCACGGCGGCGGTGGTGTATGCGGTCAAGGTAGGGCCGGAGAAAGATATGTCGTGATATTGGGCGAAGGGTGCACGAAGGGAGGGTGGGAGGTCACTTGGGTTAAGGAAGGCGGGTGCGGGAAGGGCGATGGGTGGGGTATCGGTGGTGGTAGAAGGGTGGAGGAATGAGCAAAGTCCGGGATAGGTGTCGGTGGTGAAGGTCAAGAGGTGTGCTTGTTGGGTTAATGCTTGTATCTTGTTATATCTAGCACTTTTGTTGAAAATGGAGGTGAACTCCTCTAGCACTGAGTGGCCTTGGGAAGTGGAGGTGATGACAGGAGTGGGGCGGAAGTTAATGGTATCCGGGAAAATAGTGTAGGCGGTTTTGGTTTCGATGATCGAGCGGATAGTGGGAACGTGGGTATGGCCCCCACACAGATAATAATAATAATAAAACATTTACGCTAGCAGAAGGGACAAAGTCCTGAGAGTGCGGTAACCCTGCAAAGCAGGCTAGTGAAAACACTAGGGGCTACTCCCTCTACTATAGCGCGCCCACAAAGGGGCTCAACCCACTTTTCAGCAGGGTGACATCTAGAGAAAAGGCTAGGTGCTAAGCAAAAAACTCTAGAAGATGGAGAAGCAGCCATGGCCGGGTGAGTGGAGGGGTGGCTGAAACTAGGCGGTGGGGAGGGAAGTCGAAGAATTAAGGGGGTATTTGGAGACGATGAGGAAGGAGGTCAGGGTGGGCGGAGGAGAGGGGGGGGTGGTGGGGGAGGGGAGAGGGGGGGAGGGCCCCTCCCCTATAGGACAGAGAGCCATCTTTAATTGCAAGACTTTTGAAAATTATTGCAGGAGGGTTTGAAGAAAATCATTTGTTTTTTGCACAGCTTCTGTTTCAGTCATGGTCTCATCGCCCAGGATGTCAACTGTATGCGGGTCAGTGTTCAAGGTGGTGGGGGTGTTTAACAGAAACAAGTCTCGCCTATTTCTGGTGTGTTGCCTACAGATTCTTGAAAGTTTTTTAAGGAGAGTTTTAATCTTGCCACGGGGAACACCTATCGTGTTGAGGACAGTACCGAAAAGAGGAGGGAGGTACCCCATGAGTGTAAGTGCTTTGGGCCATTTCACGGTGCTAATGAAGGGCTTAGAAGCTGCATTGGTGATTGTCGTATCATGGTGACCGCCATAATAATGCTCAGCACCATTCTGATGATAGGGGGGGTCTTGAGTGGGCCATGGGCACAACGAAGAAGGGAGTACGTTGTCCCTTTCGTTCAGAACTTCATTCCAAATATCAGGGCTAACTCCGGTGTATTCTAGTCTCCTCTCCGTGACTCTGGACTTAGGAAGGACATTGAGGAACCATCTAGCAATCTTTTTCTGTGTAGGCCTCCAGTCAAAGGCTGGTTGAGTATCGCTGGGTGCACTGTCTATAGCTATGATAACGACATCCGAAAAATCATCCTTATAGCATCCGCCACCTGGGAGAACGTAGGGGTCATCACCCGTCCAATAACCATGTGGGATAAATGGAATAGTGTTATGCGGGAATCTGAAAACGAGTTTAAAACCTTTATCAAACCATCTTTTTTGGTTTTTGGGAGACAGTGGAAGAATCCATGTTCCTGAAAATCCGGGTACAGTGTTGGCCGCTTTATGTCCCATTTCCAAGGTAGTCATAACCGCCGAAGATTTGCCCTTATCCTTTCCATCAAAGGGGGGATTTCCGTAAACTATTCTGCCAATGCCTGTTAACGGGTCCACGTAGGCATCCCAAGCGAGGCCATCAAAACCGATTTTCCCATGATAACAGAAGGGCTTGAGGGCTTTTTTCATTCTAGTGGTGGGTATGCATCTTCTCGAGTAAATTCTAGGGTGGGCATTTAGTGGGTTGGAGAAAAGTTCACAGCCGTTTTTGTCAAGGTTTCTGTCATCCACCAAAATATCTAAGAGGCTTCTTCTTATTGCATAGCAGTTTTTAGGGTCTCCCGATTCAAACTTACATGCATTGAGGGCTTCATGGATATCGTGTGCCCTATTCGAGTACTCCGCAAGTGAGCATGGGACTGCTTTGTTGGAAAGGCGGTGCCAAGCCAAAAGTTTCCAAAACTCTTTCTTTTGGACATATTGGAGTTCGGGATATTTAATTGTTCCCGTAACATGATCCACTTCAGGCTTTGCGGTCACAGCAATGGTATTCTTTTTTGAACTTGATGGACGGTACATGCTAGCTTCCGGGAGAGCGTGTAAGTATAATTCCTCATTCATTTCCTGTCTTAGGTCAGCAAGTGGAAAAAGTTTCGATGGTTGTGTTCTGATGTATGTGGTACCCTTTCCAGGGTTTAGAAGTTTAGGCTTTTCTGAGATTTCTTCAGCGATGATTTTCCTTAGTTCGATATCTTGGGTTGTTCTAAGGTTATACAAACTATCATTATGTCCTGGGCATTCGAGTTGGATGTGTTCGAAGGTGCATTTTGTATTCTGTTGGCAGTAGGGGCAGTTTTCGGACCCGATTTTCCCCAGTTTAAATAAGCGTGCAGGAGAGGCTTGAAGACCCAGGAGTTCTCTACTTCTAGAAGCGGTGAAAGCTTTAGGTGTCATTTTGGAAATATCTTTGGTGGGGGCGGTGTTATTCTCGTTAAGCATTCTCAGATGCTTCCCTTGGGACTGTAGGGTTCTCCAATTATGATAGTGTGAGAGTCGTTGAATTCTTCTGATGTGGCTACGTATATCGCCTAAAATAGGGACCTCAAAAAAGAATAATGAGAAGGGTAGTTCCTCAGCAGGGTCGTAGCGGGAGATGTCAAAACAGCCCCCTCTGAATGAGGCTCTTTTAGCAGTACGGTCCACTCTGTCGTGGACTTTGTCATTATTGTGACCCCTAATCCATTTAAGGATGATTTTACTGTGGTCTCCTTCACTGTAGAAGCCAAGTTCTTCTAGCAGTAGGCGAACAGCCTGCACATCTCTGCGATTAGCTTCACGTAGTTTGTCCCGAGCACTCATGGACCTGCCATCCTTTGTTACCGCAGATATTGCTGCCATGGAGTCAATGGCATGTACCATTGGAGTAATAGATTTGAGGAGTTTCTCTTTTTGTTCTGTGAGTAGAAATCGCAGTCCCGCAATTTCAGCAGATGTGCTACTCGGGTTTTGGATATCCTCCTTGATAAGGAGCCCCTGTGCGGAGAAAGTTCTTGAGGGGGGGATATTCATCTTCCGTACAAGTGGCATTCCGTTGTCAAAGTTTTTTATAGCATATGCTGCCCCGCTGCATGCTGTTTTCTTTCCAGCAAAAAGGGAACCATCGCTTGCCATATCATAGTCTTCCATTTGTTTGCTCTTTTCGGCGTTGGGGGTGGATTCTTCTTCCGAGTCGCTAGGGCAGCTGTATTCACTTTCTTCCTCCGCAGTTTTGTTTTTCATTCTAGCAATAATGGTTTCATACTGTCTGTCTGAGATGTAATCATAGTGTGAGTTGATATCACTAACTGTAGCAAGGACAGAAGAGGGCGGGTCCATGTGGTCATTATATTCAAAAATAGAACCTGCTGGAATTAGGATGCAACCGTCATTGGTGATGCTATATTCAAAGTCGTATCGGAGACTGTTGGTACCTTTGATTCTGACAAAGACATTAGGGTTTATGGCATTGTTACTGTATTCTGTATATTGTATTGACATGGCCTCTAAGTCAATATTGGTGATGTGAATAAGAGAGATGGAATTTCGGTCACCATTTCCTTTCCAATGAAATTCACCCGTGTCAGGGGGTACTATGTTGTCTCTATATTGTTTCTTGACATATCTAGCCTGTGGGTCCAAATCTACAGGGTTTTGAAGCATTTCCTTTTCGATTTCAGTTAGCCATCCAGGGGGTCTACTGCCATTCAGCCTGAAAAAACATTTATTTTCTTGCCAGTTTTTTAACATTCCACCGCAGGGAGTTAGAAAGGAACCTGTGTGCTTGAGGTTGTATTTTTGTATTGCGGAGGTAACATTCCTCGACATGTAGAGTTGTCTGGGAAGGGTGGTGATTAATGTGGTTTCACCCGCTTCATTTTCAGGGTAATTTTTAGAGTCAATAGCGTATCCAAGTTTTGCCATAATGTGACTTGTGCGCCTAAACCAGTTAAAGCGTTTGTCTTTAGTATGACTGTAGGTTGCATAGTGCGATAAGGGGAAACCCGATATAACATTTTTACCCATTTCGTTGTTCATGTTTTGAATTATTATTTTAAGCCATAGATTGCTATTTCTACGGTATAGTGAGATGAGGTGGGGATCAGTGATACGGTCCGTGTGGTTGTGTTGCCAATATTCGTGTTCATCCGCAGAACACAGGGTGTTCATAGTTTCGGTGATACACGACGCGGTTACAACATCAAAGACACTATCAATACCGTACCCGCCTTGGCAGACTGCTGTCCAGATTATTTGGTGATTGGTGTCAACTGGGCAGCCCAAATATTTAATTATAAACGAAGCTATCATTTTGTCTAATTCAATTGCGACATTCTTTGAGGAGTTAGCAATTGCTGAGGTAACTTTAAGGGGGTATGCCATCCTCGGGACTACAACCGCATTTATAACATATCTTAGCTGATGTAGAGTCATGTGTTGCAGTTGGATGGATGTGAGAGTAGATTTAAGTCTGTCGATAAGGATTTCCGACTGTTTGTCCCATTCCCCATTTAGTGCAAACCATACTCCGAGATATCTGTTTACCTCTTTGCTGTTGGCGAAATCGAGGAATTCTGGTGACTCAGGGGGTATCCATTTCGAATCAATGGAAGGACTTGAGTCATTTGTATTGGGCTCCAGGTGACCCCCTGAGATGAGTAAATCATCGGACGGGTCATATCGCGTTACTGTTTTGCCCTGAGGTTTAATGCGCTTTCTGTAAGAGTATTTGGATTTCTTAACATTGATGGGAATACCAATGAAGCTCATAAATTCAATAACTATACCTAGCATGTCTTGAACTTCGTCTTTAGTTTTCCCCACGAGAATGATGTCATCACAAAAGAACCGTGCAAAGATATTTAAAGTGGTGTCCTTTTCTAATAGGTTTTGGGAGGGAGGAATAACATTATTTCCTGGTTTGTCTGGTCTATGGCGTTCCGAGCTCAGTTCATATCCATATGTGGATCCTGTCGGGTTTACACCGTTTGCTCTTTTTGCTAACCAAATTGCCAGAATGTCCATAATGGCTACAAACCTTAGTGGGCTCAAAACTTCTCCCTGAGGGACTCCACATTCTAGGGACCATTCATCCGTGAGGCCTTCTTCAGTGAGTACCATTCTAGAGGCATCATTAGTAATGTCCGAGATGATGTTGATTATTTGTGATGGGAGTCCCAGCTTTCTCAGCGCTAAATTGCTCATCCAGAATTCAGCTCTGTCAAATGCTTGTTTGAGGTCCAAGTAAACTACGTGGAGGTCTTTGTCGTATCTATTGGCATCCGAAATTACCTCATTCAGAATTTGAAGTGAGTCATCTATGTTTTTATTCGGAAGAAACGCATCTTGAATGGGAAAGAGAATTGGGTGAGTGTTAAGTATTGTTTTGAGACGGTTAGCAATTATTGTGTTAAATAGTTTAAGACCCGTTTCCAACATTGTGAGGGGTCTAGAGTTATCTATTGTACATGGTGCAGAGGGATTTTTAGGGATTGGAAGGATGACTCCAGATTTTGCACTCTTTGGAAATTTCCCAGTTATAAGAATGTGGTTATAAAGTGAGACAGTAACCTCTTGAAAATTCTCTGGGCCCTTGATCCACTGCGAGTATCTCATTCCTGAGGGTCCTGGTGCTGTGGAGATACCACAGTCCGAGTATGCTTGTTGGAGTTCTTTGTGCGTGATTTCTGCCAGTAGTCTAGCAGCGGCCGTATCGGGGATTTTAGGGCTGTCCTTTAGAATGTCAGTGAGCCACTGTGGGAGTTCATCTGGCTCGTTCGGGTTAGTAGAAAATAGTTTTTTATTTTTGTATTCATCTAGTGTTGTGTTAAGTCTTTCTGTCTTTGTCTCAGGTATCTTTCCATCACTACCTGGGGTAGCGGCTGCACCTTTTTCAGTAGGTTTCATCTTTCCCATGACTGTGTCTAGAAACCTCGAAAGGTTAGTTGAGAAAAGATGCTGCAGGGCTTCTTTTTCTCGGAGATTGCGTCGTTCAATGTCGGTGTCTCTGCTTTTCTGAAAAGCATTTCTGATTATTACATAATTTTCATGCAAACGTGATCCCCATGTGGCTGCCGTTTCATTGTGTTTGGGTTTGAGCGAGGCAAAAGGTAGCGTGCGGGCAGCCTTTTTGGCTTGCTTAGGAATGTTGCTTGCATGAGTTCTTGTGTCCAAATATTTGATGATGCGGCGTACTGTGTTTAGCCATTTGTATATATAATTAGATATTGCTGATGGTTTTTCAGACCTCCCAGCTATGTTCAGATTCTTGGTGCCAAAGGCGTCACTTGCCGCCTGATGTGCCAATTTGTGCAGGGTATCCCATGTCGCGTCAGGGTGCATTTCCTTGAGGCCAGTGCCGTCGTTTCTAGTTGCTTCCGATCCATTTTCCATTTCGAGTGTGCTATGTAGTCTTTCAGTGTAAGACACCCAGCCTGTAGCGTATTGGAATAAATGGGCGGTGCAATCTATTTTTTCCGAATGCATCTCAGATCCGTACAGGTTCCAGAATTTCGCAGGCATATGGGGTTGTAGGAGAACATTCCAGCTGGTCATGTGCTCATCTGTGTTGGATTTCGTGATTTTCTTAACTTCCAGTGAGCTGAATGACAGATGTCGTTTGAGATAGGCATTAACATCTTTCTTATTTAAAAGGTGAGGCGAACCTATATGCCAGATGTTATCTTTGTCGTTATGGCCTAAGTTGAGACCACCTTCTGGCATCCCCTTTCCTCTAGAGAGTAAGTGAGCTGCATGCCATGGGCTATTAAGGTGAATCCACCATTCCTTGGGTTTGTTGTGCCATTTCAGACATTGTTCTATATTGTTTGCCTCTTTATTTTTAGCTATGAGCTTACTCACTGTTATGGGGCTGCCGTCAGTATTATCCCGTTTAAGATCAAGATCAGTGGTGTCACCCTTAATGGTGCTGATAGCGGTTCTAGCTTTGTTTTTATTGATGCACGCGTGCACGAGTTCGTTTGTGCTGTATCCGTTTGCTTCGAGAAGTCCTACAATATCTTTCCTGTTTATTTTCCTTTTTGTACCCTTATTTTTGTTTGTCATTCTAATTGGGTACCCTGGGTACTCATCATGTGTGGTTTCCTTGGCACCATTAAATCTAGGTGTTGGCAAAGTTGTATCGGTGGAAATCTCCGGTTTGGTGTCGATTTGAGGGAGCTTAAATTCAGCCCATACTATCCCGTGATCGGAGATGATATAAGGGTTTTCCTCCGTCCATCCTGTTTTAACGGTCATTTCTGCCATAGCTGTGTTGGCCATGATATGGGTGAGTTTTGCTTTTGAGTTTTTGGATATGACATGTGTGAAAATTTCCGTGTTTGGATTACGGTCCATTATCAGTTCATTAAGAGAGCATCTGTCATTGTTGAAATAGGTTAAAAGATGCTTATTCTTTTCGACATGCTCTTGATATGACATGTAATTTCCACCTGACACCCGCTGATTTGGGGTAATGGTGCAGTTTTTGTCACCTATCTCTACGTAGGCCTTTTTTGGATTATTTCCCGCCCTCCCTGCCCAGTCAGTAAGTGTGTCATATAATTCCACTTGTTCCTCTACTAGTGTAGCATCATTCATATAACCGCTGGCTATGTAGAGCTCAAAACCGTTATTTCCTGAAAATTTGGTCATTACTGCTCTCTTTGCATCTCCATCGATTGTGGTGACCGAGGTGGATAGTGGTAAACTTTTCGGATTCCATAGGATCATGGAACCAATGGAAGCTCTTTCATTTACATGAGACGTGCGGAATTGGATTCCTTTTTGTGTCATTAGGGTTTTGATTAATGCAAGGTTTTCAGTATTTACCTTGGTTTCTGATATACATATTATATCAGCCCGTCCGTCAATTAAAAGATTGCAGATTGTTTCTAATTTGATTAAACTATCTTTATCTTCTTTGTGGTGTCGGAGGCCTCTCATATTCATACCCATTATAATCAAATTGTTAGAGTGTTGTGCTAGTTGTAGTTTAGTGAGTCGGTCTATTTCTTCTGACCGTCTCATGGCGTTTTTGTGTTTTGCTTTTTGTAGTATGCATCTGCCATCTGCGTCATAAATGTTCTCGATATCAAAGATTTTGTTTGTGCATTTGGTTTTACGGATTATTCTCTTTTGTTTATGAGAGTGTTTCCTGCGGTATCCATATGTGTGAGGTTCACAGGAAGGCTTTCCTTTGCCTGAGATGAGGTGATTATACGCAGTGTGGGTGGATTTACAGTCTTTGTGCTCAGAATTTGGCTTTGTTGGATGTGCATCAATTTTCGGAAGGTGGGTTCTCGGTGATTGTCGTATGGTCGAAATGGCTTTGTTATTTTCGTGTTTGGTTATCCTGGCTTCTCTGCCCGTTTGTGGTAGAATTCTGATGTTTAGGTTTTCAAGTTCGTATAGTAGGTCTCTGTTTAATTGTGCTGCTGAGAAGAATTTAGTGTTGTGCAGAATGTGACAGACTTTGTGGGCTAGTGTAAAATTGAAAACCCCCATGTTATTCGGGTGTACTCCCAGTTTCAAGGTTATGCGGTGCACCCTCAGGTCTTGAGGAAAAAGTGTGGAAATGTCTTTCTGGTGTTTATTGTTAGAGATATCAAACTCACAGTGAATAATCTGTCTTTCTGGAATGATGTGAACTGCAGTTGACCATATGTCCTTAGCCACAAGAAGATGAATTTGAATGTTGGTGTTATCCGTGTTCGAGGTGTGATGATATTTCCTATGCGATTCGATTGCTTCTGAAACTATTGTTTCATTAGTGGTGTGTGTCTTCCATTTCAGTTTAAAAGTTTCTATCAGAGTTTCTATCTGCTTTTTGGGTGTGGCACCTCTGCGTGTGAGGATGTAGTGGGGAGGTAAGGTCATATTAGGGCCGCCGATTGCGGCGTCATTTCCAGCGCGCTCCAAGTGTTTGAGCTCCAGTGTGTTACAGGTATTCTTTACCTGCATCCCTATTTCTTCCCTCATTTCTAATCGGTATTTATGTATCTCCTTTTGCATCGTTTTGTTGCCATACTCCCCAATATATAAATCAGATTTTAGGTACTCGATAAATGAGGTCTGGTGCAAGCCTCTGTTCCATTGTGCCCATCTGAAGGCGGTTTTTGCTACCCATGTGCCACAGTTGTATGTATCTGTTTGAAATGTTTCCTTGCTAGTGGTAGTTGTGAATTCATTATATTCTGTAATGGTTATGAAATTTTTTAACCAGGTTTTGAGTGCTGCCTCAATCATATTAATGGTTTCTCTTTCGGCTTTATCTCCGAAGGGATCATATATGTAAGCTTCTATTTTCCCAGGTGATGATGAGCGAATCATTATGAGACGCCAATGTATATTGTCACACACGCCTATTTGTGTGTGGCCATATTTCTTGAGTCTGCTATTAATGAGTTGTGTGAGTTTTTGGTCATCCCCTGTCATCTTCAGCATCATGTCTGTAAGGTCCATAGGGGCTATGGTACTCGGGTCCCGTATTTTCATTGCATCACCAACATGAGTTGCATTTAACCACCCCTTTTCTGAAAGGAGTGATTCCGTGGCCATTGTGGTTTCAACTACCGCGTTATCTTCGGTGCTTGCTCCACCGCTTAACAGCTTCTCGGGTTCCGAAATATTATATTGTTTGGTATCGTTATCCTTCTTGTGGTGGGTTTTATATTTCATTATCCTTGAAGGTAAATTCATTTTGGGTTTCTTTGCAGTTTGGGTCCGTGTTCTCTCCCAAAGCCATGCCGTTTTGGGGTTTTGAATCATGTATTTCAAGGCGCTCTTGCTTATCCTTTTGCAGGCTTTAGGTCTCTTGTGAGCTAGGTGTATTATGACTCTAGGTCCCGGGAAATATAGTTTAGGGTTCGACTTCATTTTGCTGAGTCCCGCCATTAAATGAAAAAACATGATAGTGGGCCCGTAAGTGGTTGTTTGCAGTTCCGCTCGTGTTTTAATAATATTTTCCTCACATCTCAAGAGGTGTCTCATTATGTAATATGTCATAATTATGCTGCCGCTTATGTCTTTATCTATTTTTATTTCCATTTAAAATGTATTTCGGACCGTGCTAGGCTTACTATAAGATGCATATCTTGTGTTAAGTTAGCAGCCCGTATTTTGAGGTAAGACTGCCGTGTTAAGTTAACACATATGTGTGTTAAGTTGACATATTGTTGCCTTAAGTTAACAGGCTGCCGAGTTCGGTTTGAGGACTGTTTTCTTAAGCTATTAGTGGTGTATATTATGCTAACAGACTGTATTGTCACACTACCAAACCGGCATTTATTGGTGGCATAGAAACTAGTTAAGTTACTAACTTGTTTAGTGACTTCTACGTATCTGTTTGAAAGGTTTAGTCTTCTATGTATCGGTCTGACAGTGCGCACCTTGCTTCCCCCATTCCCGTGGTTTCTGAGCATTATTGTGCTCTCCATGTTACGCGTTACACCCACTTGTTGCCTCCCCTCAGATACCATATCGTTTATTTGGGCATTCCTCTTTCGCACATGGTTTCGTATATGTCCTCGGGTCCCTTCCCTGAAATTTTTTGGTTCTAGGCTCTTTTTTTGCAAAATTTCGATTTTTAGCGAATTGTGCCTCATGCAATTCGCTTCCGGTCCAAGGTTGTCCGTTTTCCTTTATTTTTTCCCTACTATCCCTTATTGTCATATTTAAGCATTGTGTGAAATATTTTCGCCCAATTTTACTCCTACGCACCTCTACCCGTCCCATATTCCCTAGGTATCGACTCGAGAGGTTAGGGTTTCCTATTATTTTGGTGCTTATAGCCGCCTTTTCCCCTAGAATCATGTGTTCGTACCCCCGGGTTTCTCGTAAAATATTTTTATCATTTCTATTACGGTGTATTGCATTCAGTGCTAAGTTGTTTAAACACCAGACTAAGTTTGCCGCGGCCCGCTTCAGGTTAGCAACAAGCCGCTTCGGAAAGTATATGGGTTTATTTAAGTTATTAGTTAACCGCTTGTTGCTTTCCGAGCACCGTGTTAGTGATATTAAACTTACCGAGTTATTTGCACATCGTAATAAAGTTACTAGGAGCCATATTGTGCTGTCCACAGGCTGTATTATTAAGTCAGCTAGGCACTTCATTGAGTTATGTGTAAGCCGTCTTAAGTTATCTGCATAACGAGGTAGAGTAGCTTTGGGCCTAGTATAGTTATTTTCAGACTGCTTGAAGTTGTCTGAGCACCGCATTGAGTTATCAGACTGCCACCTTAAGTTTTCATGTAATATATTATTCGGTTGTGCTAAGTTCATAACCCATTGAAATAAGTTATCCGACTGCCGTGATAAGTTAACATACTTTTGTGTTAAGTTAACATACTTTTGTGTTAAGGTAACATATTGTTGTCTCAAGTTATCAGACTGCCGTGCTCGGTTAAAAAACTCTAGAAAGCTGCTTTTTTCAGTTCCCAAAGCTATTTTATGACTGAGTGGTGGTAAAATGCTTTGGCAGTTTGCACCGTGGGATGAGGGTAAGCTATACAAGATGACAAAGCTTTGAGTGGAGGATGCTGAAAGTAAAAAGAGCAGTGTCAAGGCAAGTTGAAAAGCAGTTAGAATGCTCACCAGAGATTTGTACATATAGAAAAGAGGGGGCCTGGAGTTATTACTCATACCCTACCAGCTGGATGTTGCTGGTTAATTCTAGTGAGCTCTTGCAAACTGTCGATCGTGCAGCTATAACGAAAACTGTTTGTGATTAGCAAAAGA
>LGRX02025509.1:0-46463 GCA_001247695.2 Cymbomonas tetramitiformis | reverse complement strand
AAGTGGTGCTTGGCGGGCCGCGTTTTCAATAAAAACGCCCCTGCGCGAGTAGTGGGGAAGATCATCTTAGGCAACAAGGGCCAAACCGCCGTGTATGAGGATTTCCCGACTGGAAGCTCGCGGAAGGCGCCTTCCACCCTCAAGACCACGACCCCTATCCCAGGCGGGAAGGGCAAAGCCCCGGTAGTGCGTGTACCTATGGATCTTGCCGAAGAGGATGACAGCAGCGACGAAGACATGGGCGACGTCGGACGGCGAGGGGGAAGAAGAAGCCTCCGCCGGAAGCAGTTGCCATGCATGTGGCTAAGCAGGTGAGTACGGAGTTTTGCTTGAGTTACAATCGTCTGTTTTTTTTGTTACAGCTTGGTACGTACTGACCGATGTTTTGTTACGCATGGACGGACCTCCGCGAAAGAGGGGGAGTTGAGGAGTGCCTTGCTCGCGGTGTCGGTGAACGACGAGACGCGGAGGCTGCAGAGCGTCGGTGACAAGCGGAAACGTGAAGAAAGCGAGCGGGACCTTAATGAGCTGAAGAAGGCCAAGGAAGCAGGGGAGGCCGAGAAGAAGAAGGCGGATGAGACACTGGCGAGCCTTCGAGAAGAGATGCAGAAGAAGGTGGAGGATGAACGTCTGCGTGGGGAAAAACAGCTGGCTTCGGCCCTGTCTGCCGAGCGAGACGAAAGCCGTAAGACAGTGGAGCTCCTTACGACGAAGCACGCTGAAGCCCTGCAGATGCAGATGGCCGAGGCGAAGCAACGGGAGGAGACTCGTGCCAAGGAGCACCAGACAACATTGGGTTCATTCTGGTCAGGGCAGCAGGTGTTGCTGGAGGAGAACAAGAAGGCGCAACAGGCTTTGCTGGAGGAGAACACGAAGGCGCTTACTTCTCGGGACTCGCTTTTGAAGGAGGCACAGGAGTCTTTCCAAAGGACCACTGCCGAGACTGCGAAAATGGCCCACGAGGCCCAGGCGAAGATGCTCGAAAATAATGCACTGGCCCAACAGAGGATGCTAGACAAGAACGCGGACACCTTGAAGGAGATTAACAATCACCACGCCTCGGAGGCTGCAGCGATGAGGGAGATCCTGAAGACAGCCGTGCAGGTAGGAGCTAGTTGTTACGTTCAAGTTGTTTGTGTTTATTGTGGAGGAGGGAACTCTGGCTTGAGGTCCAGATTGAAAGACACGGAACTTGTAACTGGTGTGGGGGGGGGCGGTTGGTACGTCACCGGTAACAGGCAGTAACAGCAGCAGGCCCGTTCGCCCAAATGTTCCAACTGGGCGGAGGAGGCTTTTACCCGGGAGCGCCAGCGCTCGGCGCAGTAGGAGGGTCACCTGCTTTAACGACGCCAACGGGCTCCAAAGTCCCGGGAGCCTCTCCTCCATCACGACCGGCGATGTTCGCTTCTCCACCACGACCAGGTCCGCAGTGGCCAGGTCAGTTCGACCTCACCCCGGCGGCGAAAGCTGACGCTGAGAAGATAGGAGAAAGCCTCTGGACGGACTTGAAGTGCGAGGACACGGACAAGAAACGGTCGGCGATCGCACAGTACAACGGGTACAAGGAGGTCGCCCAGCACCTGGAAGTGTCTGAACAAGTTCTGCGCGCCAAGGTGATTGTGCAAACGTTTGACCTGTACATGTCTGTTAGCAAATAGGTAGGTATGCTTAATAAGCCAGCCAGCAAACGAACTGAGAGATCGCACCTGCACTGCCATCGTATGTACCGGCCTGTACAATGAATAATACCGCGCCCGCAAGAAAACCCCTAACCCTGGGTGCTTTGACTGTTCAAATAAAGACTGTATATTTTCATAGCACCAACGTCTTATCTGGTAGCATTCTTCGTGCCTTTTGTCGGTTTTTGTTGTTTTTTTGTGCTACGCATACAGTTACAGTCTCGTGCAGACCTACACCCCCTAGATTTAAGGTTGGTGCCACCGCTTTTAACATTAAAGCCTCCCATTCTCGGGGTGTATGTAAGATATGAACAAAAGTTTCTTCAGACTCAGTTTGTTTGGAATGACTTTGACGTATCCAATATTGCCTATTCTACGAAAGGTGGGTTTACACACCGTAAGGACCCCTTACGGTGGGTTACCCAACCCTAAGTAAAACGATTATTTCAGCCCCTAAACTGACCCCATGGTCATGTTCATGGTGGCAGGATGACTTTAGACACTCCCAAGAGGCATCCGCGAAGAATTATATCGGATGTATCCGGGTTTGTTAACCTGAAACCCCAAACCCAAACCGGCAAACCAATTATCGCATATAAATCGTGTCATATAGCGTAATAAACCGGCATACCACCCTCACTTCGCTCGACATTTTGAGGGTCAAGATGACCTCGAATGAAAATTTTGACAAGACACTGCAGAAAGAGCAGCTCGAGAACTTGACAACATAGGTCTCCAAATTTCCAAAGGGCCATCGAGGAAGGCCCCATATCTACCAATATACCAAATTATGTGATAACCCACCGTAAGCCTATATGATCGGAACCCGCTACACCCCCCCACTTCGCGAGAGCATTACACACATGGGGCACGTCGCATTCATCCATAGTATGTTCCTCAGCTTTCATTCAACTCATAAACTGTCTGAAAATCGACAGGTTTGACACCGTAGACCTCATAACGCAACCACTAGAGGCCGCCGAAAATTCCTCTTACGGCGGGTTAACCCACCGTAAGATTAGTAGAATAGGCAATATGAAAACATCGTCATTATCACCACTTTCAACAAATGGCGCTTGAGCACCACCCGAATCACGGTGACAAATCGCCTGGAAACCCCAAATTCCGGGCTATACTCTAAAATTTCAAATGTTTGAATAACGTGTCATTATCTACTCTCCAAATGCTATCTAGTCATATAAAAAAAACCTCGTTATCATAACTTCCGCCGATTGACACCCGAGCACCGCCCGAAACGGGGCGAAAAATCGCCTGGAAACCCCAAATTTCGGGCTATACCCTAAAATTTCAAATTTTGAAATAACGTATCATTATCTACTCTCCAAATGCTATCTAGTCATATAAAAAAAACCTCGTTATCATAACTTCCGCCGATTGACACCTGAGCACCGCCCGAAACGGGGCGAAAAATCGCCTTGAAACCCCAAATTTCGGGCTATACCCTAAAATTTCAAATTTTGAAATAACGTGTCATTATCTACTCTCCAAATGCTATCTAGTCATATAAAAAAAACCTCGTTATCATAACTTTTTAAAAAATGAGAATATAATGAGACACCCGCGTGTCTCATTTTTGCGATATGGTCGTTAGACCCCAACACGACAAGGTGGCTGCAGTGAGGGACTGGCCCGAACTGGAGACGGTTACCCACGTCAGGCAGTTCTTGGCCTGGCGGGGTATTACCGCAGATTCATTCACTGCTTCTCCGAGATCGCCCAGCCCCTCACCCGGTTGACCAAGTCGGACGTACCCTGGGAGTGGGCCTTCGAGGAGCTGAAGAAGGCCCTCACCTCAGCGCCAGTGCTCGCCTTGCCCAACATTAAGGGTGCCGCAGACGGCACAGCACCTTTCGTGGTGCAGACGGATGCTAGCGGCATCGCTCTTGGGGGAGTACTGATGCAAGACAATGGAGATGGTCTTGGGCTGCGCGTGATAGCATACGAGAGCCGCCAGTTCTCAGCCGCCGAGCAGAATTATCACACCGGCGAGCGTGAGCTAGGTGCTCTACACCATTGTACCACCGTCACCTGGCGGCATTACCTCATCTTCACCAACTTCCGCATCCAGGGTGATCACCGCCCCCTTGAATGGTTGATGGAACCTGGCAGAGAGCTCAGCCGCAGACAGGCACGCTGGTACATGGATCTGGTGGAGGTGGGAGTCCCGAGAATGGAGTACATCAAGGGGGCGCTACTGCTGGTACCAGACGCCCTGTCCAGAAGACCCGACTTCAAAGACAAGGACGTTCGCGAGGGGTTGAAGGAGGCAGGAGTGATCGACCCCACTTCAGACCTGCCGAAAGACCCTCTGGCAACGCTGGAGTCTGAATGCTTCTCCAGCTCACCACCCGCGGCTCATCCCCACTGGGCCCAGACGGTTGACTGTTGGCTCTCAGCAGTGGAAACCCTCTCCGTGGCAGAACAGGTCATGGACATGGGGGAGACCATCGCTCTCGTTAATCCGAAGCTCTATAAGGGAATGAAGGAGGATCGCCTCGACTTCGACATGCCTGACTGGCCTGAAGCTGATAGCGCGAAGCCGACAGAAGCTCCACACGAACCCCCTGACCGAGCTCCACCTCAGATAAGGATAACGAGGAGTATGTCACGCGCTGGGAAAGCCGCTACGACCCCAGCGCCTCCACAGTTGGCGTCACCGAAGACGCGAACGCCTACATCACGAGCTGACGCATCGGAGGCGCCCACTGAGAAGGTGCCAGCGAGCTCACCACCCCCGCAGCAGGCGCCCCAGCAGTCAGCTCCATCCCCGGTCCTTCACCCACAAAAACGGCAGACCCCTCCAGAGGACTCACAGAATTGGCGTGTCCGAGCAGAGTACTCCTCGAAGTACGCCGAGAAGTTTGGACCCTTCGATGTGGACGCCTGTTGTGACTTTGGCGGCCGCAACAGACAGGCGGATAGATTCTGGCCAGACTGCCTTTCAGAGAAATGGAGGGGCCTTCGGGTTTGGTGTAACCCTCCATATAACTCCAAGCACATTACCGTGGAGGCGATTTTGAACAAGTATATCGCAGAATGGAAGGCAGACCCAGAAAACACCTCAGCAGTCTTCGTTCTACCAGATCACCAGTCCAAGCTCCCCGCGTGGCGCAAACTTTTCAGAAAGGCCAATATGCAGATCGTGGAGGTCATCCCTACTCACGATGATAAGGGAGAGCCCAATCAGTTCTTCGAGAACCCAGATGGGAAGGCCTTCGACCTTCGTTGGCCTGTTCTGATAGTACACGCCCCTCCCGCCAAACCACAGCCAGCACGCGTGAGGCATCCACGAACAGCCCCCGCTGTGATAAGGACAGGTGAGGCAGCAGACTTCAGAGACGCAGCCTCCCAGCAGTCGGACTCAAAGTTCCTGCGTGCGTTGAAAGCGGAGTACACCTGAGAGGGGACACTTCGTTCACTAAGAGAGAAAGTGAAGGCGGCACCACACCAATGCCTACAGGACTTCAGGCTAGTGGGTGAAGTGGTTTGGAGAACCGCAGCAGGGAGATATCAGTTGGTGCTGGGGGAGGACTCTCCACTTCGAGAAGTAGTGATTCGTCATGCTCACGAGTCATTGTCCTCGGGTCACACTGGGCGAGACAAGACTCTGGAGAGGGTGCTGCGACGCTTCTATTGGCGTGGTGCCGCGGAAGATGTGGGCACCTGGGTTGCATCCTGCGCGGTGTGCCAATCAGTGAGGCCGCGGGGAACTTACCCGGATGGGTTGCTAAACCCTCACAGCATCCCGAACAGGCCATGGCAGGATGTCGCGGTGGGCTTCGTCACCGGCCTGCCAGTATCAGACAGAGAGAGGTAATGACGCTTTCGTGGCCTTCACTTGCAAGCTGACGAAGATGATCCACGTTGTACCGATGAACTTCGGCGACAGCTCTGCAGCTGTGGTGGCCAGAATCTACTTTGACTCGGTGTGGCGCTTACATGGCGCGCCTATGAAGATTGTCTCTGATCGTGACCCGCGGTTTCAAGATGCCTTCTGGCAGGAGCTCATGAGACTGATGGGTGTGAAGGTGGCTCGTACCACGCCGTACAACCCTCGGTCTGACGGCCAGGCGGAACACAGCAACAGAGTTATTGAGGACATGCTCAGGTCCTTCGTAGACGCCAATGTGGAGGACTGGGATCTGTTCACCACTAACGTGGAGTTCGCGATCAATGACTCCAGGAGTGAATCTACTGGCTTCACGCCATTTGAGCCGGTGTTCGGGTTCTCGCCGCTGTCGCAATTGGACCTTTTCCTGGAGGCCGCACAGTCCACCGCTGGACGACGAACTGGGGGAGTAGGCACCGCACACGAAGTGGCTGTGAAATTTTCGTCGCACTGCGGGACGCCAGACAGCGGTTGGAGCTGGCTCAACAGCGACAGCGGGAACAGTTTGATCGTAGGCACGGACAGCGTGAGTATGCTGTTGGAGATCTAGTCTGGATAGAGGCGAAACACCTTACGGAGAAGGTGATGGATCGCTCCATCTGCAGGAAATTGACCAAGCGCTGGCATGGACCAGTCCCTGTGACCGAACGCTTCTTCAGCAATGTACAGATGACCATGCCAGAGGCTGACAGGGGAGCTCCAGTAGCCTACCGCCTACGCCTCCCTCCCCACTGGCGGATACACGACGTGTTTGCTCAACATCGCCTCAAACCGTACACCAGCGGTCAAGATGCTTTCGCCGCACGCGATCACCTAGCAGTACCTGACGAGGTGGTAGTGGACGGTCAGAAGGAAGCACACGTTGAGCGTATTCTTGCACGTCGGGTGCGGTCTGTTCGAGGAAAAGAGGTGGAAGAGTGGAAGGTTCGCTGGACTGGCTACTCCAAAGCTCACGACCAATGGAGGACGCGTGACAAACTTGAACGCGGAGGTCCACTTCAACAGCTTCGTGAATTCGAGCAAGCGAGACTGCACATGGAAGCACAAGTTCGCGACGAAGCCACTCGGCGACGCGAGCAACGTGGCCGTCACTCCGCTCAAGCCGGAATGAAACTGGCCCACCTCATCACTAATCCCTGCGATGAACTGGACCAGCTCGAACAGATGGAATATGATACCCCTCTGCCGTGGGAACGTCAAGAGCGCGTGGAAGATGGGTCGTTGGCACTGGTGACAGAGCTGCTGGCGATACAGACGAAAGCAACCAGGATTCTCGTACTTTTCAGCGGTACTGGCTCAGTAGAGAGAGAATTCCTAAATTGCTTTCCCTCCGCTTCAGTGGTGACCCTCGACTCCGGACATATCTGGCAACCCACTCATGTGTGTGACATCCTACAATGGGATTACAAACAATACCCGCCTGGATTCTTCGATGTCGTTTGGGCAAGTCCCCCCTGTAGGCAGTACAGTCAAGCGCGCACCACTGGTGGACCCCCTGACCTTCCCCGGGCTGACAAAATCGTACGACGAGCATTGCAGATCATTGACTACTTGGAGCCGAAACATTGGTTCATGGAAAACCCCAGAGGTCGCTTCCCTAACGCGCTACGGCTTCGCCCTATGATGCGCCAGCTCCCTACTCCGCTGGTGTGTACCTACTGCATGTACGGTACGCAGTACATGAAGCCTACCTGCATATGGACGAACTCAGCGCCACCCACGCCCCTGCTACGCTGTACTGCTTCAACACCGTGTGCGTGCAGATGGGCAACCGGTGCTCATCCAGAGACTGCTCAGCTTGGACCTCAGACACCCGCAGCAGACTGGAGCGGGCCAATCCGCGAGTGTATATCCCGTGCCAGCACTTCTGCTGCGACAACTTTTCCGACATTTACGCCTCCGCAAGACTGAAGACCCGCTTTAGATTCCAAGTGGCACCCTTCTTCGTGAAAGCGGTGCCCTGGTAGCGGCAGGCAAGCTGTGCTCGAAGAGGGACCAGAGAACCTAAGAACTGGAAACAGAAAGGAACCAGAAAACCTAAGAACTGGAACTTAGATGGGTACCTTAGCGGAGTGATCCCAGGAGGTAGACCACTCCTAAGGGGGGGGGAGTTGTGCCCGGAGGCACAGCGTGAGCCGATATGCCTATGCGTCCGTATGTGTGTCATCGGGGGTAATCTGGGATTGGCACGATGACAGTGAAATTGGGCTTGAAATCACGATGAGAATGAATACCAGATGTCCGGGGTATGACAGTATGACACTATGACATTATGACAGTATGACAGTATGACACTATAGTAGTATGACAGTACTGTGGGGGGTGTCATCGTGGCACTCAGTCAGACCCTCGAAGAATGGTAGGATTCGCATCGGGGTTGAAAAGACAATGAAATCGAATATCAGATATCAAGGTTATGACAGTATGACAGTATGACGCTATGACAGTATGACAATATGACAGTACAGTAGTATGACAGCACTGAGGGGCAGTCATCGTGTCAGTCTGTCGGCATAACATCTGAATCGAGAATGACGAATCGGAATTAGAAATGAGATCGGATCGGGAATTGAACGTTGAGCCGAAGTGTGACATCGGCTGTCGAGTGGTTGACCCTGCAACCTGAGTGACGAGTGAATAAGGGGAGCACTTGAGAAGTGTTTAGCCTTCAGAACTCGGAACCGAATTATCGTTTGTACCTCAATCTGGCCCTGATCCAGTATATTATAAAATCCGAATTGTGTACCTTTGCACGTTCAATCAAAAACATATTTCCGAGCATCTGTCGTAGTGCCCACGGGCACAAAATAATGATATCATGCATACTTGCGTGGGAGTTCCTAGACTGGCAGAAGGTCCTAGGAGGAATTCCCGACGGGAATTCACGTATTCACAATCGGGAAAATATCCCCTTGATTGGCCATCTATCGACGGAGGGGCAAATCTTGGCCAAGGAAGGCGCGAGTTCCAGCGTTCGAACATTTGAATATTAATTCAGTCTCGTGGCATACGTGACACAGAATCGAGGGGGGAATTTTCGAAAAATCGGCGCAAAATATGCGAAATCCCACCCCCCTCCTTGCTTCCCATTTTTCGCAAATTTCCCCCCTATTTTTCGCGAAATTTTCGCATTTCGCAAATCCTCCTATTTTTCGCAAAAAATTTCGCGAAAAACGTGCTCAGGGCTAAGTCACACACTCTCTGATCACCCCTTGACCCGAGGTGCCATGTCAGCTTCCTCCTGTCACCGTTCCGTGATAATAAAACCCCAAAGTTATTTTATTATCTCATCTTAGTCTGCAGTGAATTGTGGTGTCACTCCCTGCTAGTGCTTCAGTCAGTCTAATATATAATACATATTAGCCTTTTCTATCACCGTAGCCTAACTTTGAGTGAGAGAGCCGGATATTTTATGTCTCGCGGTGTCGGGAGTGTGGGTACCCCTTGGGATAGCATCCGTGAGAGGTGGGACCTTGTGGGTACCGATTTGGGCTAGGGTAGTAGTCGATAAGCCACACCATGGTGAGCCGGTCACCCCGCTCTCACACCGCGCTCAAGCCTCACCATGGTGAGCCGGTCATCCCGCTCTCACACCGCGCTCAAGCCTCACCATGGCGAGCCGGTCACCCCGCTCTCACACCGCGCTCAAGCCACACCATGGTGAGCCGGTCATCCCGCTCTCACACCGCGCTCAAGCCTCACCATGGTGAACCGGTCACCCCGCTCTCACACCTTAGTCAATCAGCATTATAATTTGTTAATTAATTTCCACACGCAGTGCAGCGGCCGAGTTTCCATTACAAATGTGTCATTTGTCGGCTCTGTAGCCGTAGCCGATAGCGATTAGAAAGCCCCCAAAATGAAAGAAGTCAGGGGGTGACCTCTTCTCCTATAACAATAAGGAGATACTCCCCCTGCTACTCTTGTTCCCAGAGTTTCTCCGAGCGCGGCCGCTGCGCGGCCTGCGACACGCGAGGGTCGACGTTACAGTTGATCGAAGAGGCTCGGAGAAACTCTGGCATTAGTTGGCAGAAGCGCTTAAATGCCCGTTTTCGCCATCTCTTTTCCACGGAACAGGTTCACGAAAAACAGCCTCAAGGGCTGATAAGATCATTTATTGCAAGTTGTGTAGCTAATGATTTGAAGAAAACTCGCCGGAATATTGAAGTTAAGGCATCTAACTGCTATTTCTTCTTCTTGCTCGCTTGCGAACGGGAGGCCTCTAGGCTGGGCCCTTTAATAGGCATGGCGGATAGGGTACTTTCGCAGATTTGCGCAAGCTAACCGTGGACAAGATGATTGATTAAACGGTGTAGACTTCACGGAATGGAGCAATCTCGACGGCATCTTGAAGGTATGGTATCTAGCTAATAATTTTTTTTGCTTGCTTGCGAACGGGAGGCTTGTTCTCGGGCCCTTTAATAGGCAAGGCTGATAGGGTACTTTGGCAGATTGTCGCAAGCTAAGCGTGGACTAGATTATTGATTAAACGCTGTAGAGTTAACGGAATGGAGCAATCTCAACGGCATCTTGAAGGTAAGGGTGTCTCCTAACGTTTCCAACCTCCCAAGCAATCATGGAACTTCTCTAGCGTTCGCAAACGTTGAGGGCGGATAGGGTTGTTTGCAGATGCGACATTCACTAGCATGAGCGAGAACTAGCACCCCAACCTCCATAGTTGTCCAATTCGAGCAATCTCAACGGCATATTGAAGGTAAGGGTATCCCCTATCATATTTTATATTCCAAGTAGTCATGGAACTTCTCTAGAGTTCGCAAACGTTGAGGGCGGTTAGGGTATGTGCGCAGATGGGGCATTAGCCGCAAGGAGCTAAATTGGACGCCTCAACCTCCATAGTTGTCCGATTCGAGCAATCTCAACGGCATATTGAAGGTAAGGGTATCCCCTAACATATTTTCTATTCCAAGTAGTCATGGAACTTCTCTAGAGTTCGCAAACGTTGAGGGCGGTTAGGGTATGTGCGCAGATGGGGCATTAGCCGCAAGGAGCTAAATTGAACGCCAGGGAGCATATCAAACTTTTATGTCGTACGGCCAACACTCAAAATTTCCATCGGCCAAGTTTCGGCCATCCCGGCCAAAATCTAAATTTGCCCGCCGCAGGCGCAAAACTTTAATTTTAAGTATGACAATATCATAAAAACCGCAAATTTTCGGGTTAATTTTCAAAATTTTAAAAAATTCGTTTCGGCCAACAAGCAAAAGCACACTCGGCCAAACCTCGGCCACAACCCTCATCGTACGGCCACAGACCGGCCATAGGGGGTTGATATGTTCCCTGTTGAACGCCTCAACCTCCATAGTTGTCCGATTCGAGCAATCTCAACGGCATATTGAAGGTAAGGGTATCCCCTAACATATTTTCTATTCCAAGTAGTCATGGAACTTCTCTAGAGTTCGCAAACGTTGAGGGCGGTTAGGGTATGTGCGCAGATGGGGCATTAGCCGCAAGGAGCTAAATTGGACGCCTCAACCTCCATAGTTGTCCGATTCGAGCAATCTCAGCGGCATATTGAAGGTAAGGGTGTCCCCTAACGTTTCCAACCTCCCAAGTAGTCATGGAACTTCTCTAGAGTTCGCAAACGTTGAGGGCGGTTAGGGTATGTGCGCAGATGGGGCATTAGCCGCAAGGAGCTTAAGGAGCTTATGGACCCCACAGAGTTACAAACCCTAAATGTCTATTTTCATCCATAAGCTCTGGGGACAAGAGTACTCCCCCTCCGCCTGCCGATAGCGATGATGATACGACAGCGGAACAAATTTCGAAACCAGCTGATGAGCAAGAGATACTTCCCCACTCATCCCCCCTATGAGTGTTGCGAATACGGAAAAGTGTGATTACATGTTATACGCTGTTGCACAATATTGTTGAGACTCGATGGAATGTCTATGGTCCATATCGTCTTCAAACGTTGCGCTGTAGCCGGGTAATATTGACCTTTTGCCATATCCTCGTTGACAACACTGACTGCACTTTCATCCTGCTTCAGGGTTTCAGACGCAAGCGTCTACAGCCCACTACGGCAGAATGTATGAATTAAGGGGCCCTGTAAGACACAGTATTATTTGGACTTTACACGACGAAATCAACGAAACTTGACGAAACACGCCCCATGTGACTTCCCGAATACCGCAGTTGTGTACTTGTACGCTTTGGTCGTGTGAGTTATGTTCACGCTTGCTCTTCTGCTTTTCTTAGTAAATGTCCGAGGCGAGCCTCAGAAAACCTCAACATACTCCTTGCATGCGGATATACACAACATGCAACAGCCTGTGCAGCCTCGGAATTCTGACTGGGACGAAGCGAAATCTTCCGGCGTCCTTAGTGTTGGGCAGCATGAGGTCGTTCAAAAAGAACATGGCACTGCACAGAACGCTACGAATGTTGGATCCGTCAGTAGCGCTATGAAGGTATCTCAACAGCCCAAAGTAATCATAAACCAGACGCATACAGAAGGAGGCCCTGTTGGCGCCCCTACGCAGAGTGCTGAACATACAGGACACGCGCAACCATCTGTAGTTGGCGCGATCACCACTTTGAAGGCGTTAAGTGCGAGCAAAATTGAAACGCATACAAACGGAGGTGGTGCCGGCCGTGCCCTTCCGCAAAGTGCTGCGAACAAGAGTCACGATCCAGGTACTGGGTCCAATGTGCTGAATACCGCCAAAGCGTCCGACGCACACACAAATGAGACGCTTTCGGCCGTCCGCAAGACTGGCGTGTCTGCACCTCCGACCGTGAAGACAATTCTTGCCAGTGAGAAGGGATCTCGTGAAAAGGGAGCCCGCGCAGGTAATATTTCCAAAAACGTGTCTCGCAAAGTGCTCTGCATATGTTGATATGGATTCCCCGAGTGATTATGCTTTTCGTGAATCTCGCTTTGGACGAACACGTCGGATCATATGAAAGGCGACCAAATCCCACCGCGCAGAGGCGCGCGATGCTTCGGTCGAGACAATTGCAGTCCGGATACTTACTCCAAATGGCGACTTGCAAAGGTTATGCAGCAAGGGTACGCGTCCTTGTATATTCCAGGACGGGTGATATCCAATGACTAATAACGTAGCGCGCATCACATGCTGGAGGAGCTGCTGAACTTGGAAAGCTTTGCGCGTGAGGAGCCTACGTACCGGTCTCACTTGAGTGATGTGTTTTGCGCAACGGGATCATGCTTAAGCCTTTGGCGCAAGGTCTTGGTTGTGAACTGAGTGCCGCGCGCCGATGCAGATATTACGGGGCGCCCTTCAAACTGTTCAGTGAATTGTAGCCACGTCGGCACGTGCTACGAGCCACTTGGGCGCTGCGACTGCCCCTACGGTTACAGCGGCGACGCCTGTCAGGAACACACCCTGCCCGCGTACCAGGCCGTCTACGGTGAGCTCCCGAAGGTCGTAGGCGCTAACAGCACCTGTTTTGAAAGTTTCGTCGTCAGCATTCTTTTAGGGGGAAAATGGGGGCATCGGATTCTCAATAAAACGTGCTTCCATGTACACCGACTTGAGACTCTGTACTGACAGTGGCTGCTGGCTGGGTAGAAGCAGAGAGAGAGAGCGCGCGAAGAGGTCAGGAGTCCTGTGCCAAGGACGGTATGGCCGGTGGCTGACGGGGAGCTACTGGCGGCTGCAGACAACGAGACGGCGCACGACGCGCTGTGCGCAAAATACCACCCACGTTGTGGGGCAGAAGTTGGGCACGGCTTCTGTCGCGAGGGGCAGTGCGTGTGTGCTCCCGGGCGGACGGGAAAGCACTGCTCGCAGTTCGATAGGACCTATTGCATGGGCTCATGCTCATGCCATGGGGTGTGCCGCCTCGGCTTCTGCCATTGCGACCAAGGCTTCTTCGGCGTGGACTGCTCCCTCACCAGTGGCCCGGGCGACATCCCCATCAGGTCTCGCATCCTCCTTGCCTTGCACTTCGCACCCTGTCCCACTCTCGTTGTTATGCCGACTTCACCGACAAGGAAATCTAGCCCAATCAGATTTCCCGAGCTTAGAAACTTCCAGAATTCTGACCTTGAGCCGCCCGCTCAGCATACACAGCAGTGTGCTTTCCTGTGCTCTGATTCGGCCTTCTGAAAGCCATAGTACAGTCTATCATACGAGGCCCCGCTTCGAGTCCACCCTGCTGCGACGGTTCTCCAGTGTTCTTTCGATCAACTGATGTTCAGCTGCTGGATACAATGCCCCTGCCCACAAGTTTCCTGAACTCAGTGTGCTGGTTTTGTGCACACTTTGCAAATGGAATACACGGATTATCCATCCTGTTGGAGCATCGTCCAGGTTCTTGTATTGGGCGCATGTGTCGCGCACAGGGGTTATTCACGGCCGAGCATCAAACACCCATTTCGGGCTCGCTTGCGGTGCACTGGTCATGCTTGCAACCCGAAGGTTGTGCGCTTCTCGCAGACTCGCGTGTTCTGCACATGTCAGCTCCACGTCCCTACGTCGCGTTCTTGCGGCGGGCTCACACGTGATGCGCGTGTCACGTTGCAGTTGCGAAGCCTTCGATGCTGCGCTGCCTTCGTCTGAGACCTCTGTCTGAGACAAAGGTGTTTTGTACGAGGTGCTGCAAGCGCCCGCTCTCCTGCGCCGCCCTTCGCCCTAGCAACGTGCAGCGCGCAGCAAGTGTCCAGCCGCACGAGGAGGGACTTCCTCTCCTCTCTCTTCAGCTTCGGTTGTGCGTCACAGATGGCGCTGCCGCAAGGTTCTCCCCTCCAAGATGCAGGACGAGGATGAGGAGGCGCAGAATGTGCTCGTGGACAAAAAGCCGCGCCACGTGTTTCCCCTCCCGGGCACCGCCTCCGCCCCTCGCATGACCGACTCGCTCTCCCGCAACGCCACCGGTTTCCCCAGTAACCCTCGAAGGCCGGCGTTGCTCATCTACGTATACGAGCTGCCTCCGAGCCTGAACGTTTGGCTCGCAGCGGACCACGCAGCAGGTGGGCTGCGGCGCGCACCTGCGTGCGACGCTCCCCTCGTGCAGGGGGTCGTGAGCGGCGTGGACTGATCGCTCCTCGGGACCATGCACAGACCAAATCGTACGGCTTACAATCTGCAGCTTCTCGCCATCGACGCCGGATGAAACCGTTGCAGATGCTCCCCCGCGGCGAGGCGTTTTGGGGGATGGATTGGAGGGAAGCTTAGGTCATCAACGGTCCAAAGAGATTACTCCTCCCCAGTCCGCGCCTGTGCGCTGAGGTCATCAACGGTCCAAAGAGATTACTCCTCCCCAGTCCGCGCCTGTGCGCTGAGGTCATCAACGGTCCAAAAGATTACTCCTCTCCAGTCCGCGCCTGATCAATGGCTGAGGGGACCCTGAAAGAATCCCAATGCATGCTTCCAAGGTGGAGGGGACACCTAGCGTGCGGCTAGGCCAGGAGACCAAATTTTGCCGAAGACCCTTGGATCATTTTAAGGCGCTGCAACCGGGCGGCTCTTCATCACCAGTGGGGCTGCTCGTTTCTGCAGGATCCGATGGTGAGCCTGCCTTGGACTGTGAGGGGCGCGTAGTCTACACCTCAGTGCACTAGAGCCTTGCGAGCTGGAGAGCTCTGCCGCCATGTCAGAGTGTGCTCAGTTCCTTCATGGGTTGTAGCTGGCGGGGTCCTGGGTGGACAGGACCCAGCATGCTGCGCTAGACTGGTGGATGTGGCCAAGGGCGCACATAGCCCCTAAACCCTAAATGTCGGGCGCAGTGACGAGGGTCAGCTTATGTGCTTCCTGTGGCACACCTACGTGGTCATGGTGAACGAGGTGTGCACCGAATGAGTGAGAGGCTCTGGCGTGGGGAAATTATCGGCGTGCAGGGTGGCCGATGGAGCCTGCGTCTCGTCACAGTGTGCACCCGTCCTTGGCCAATGGTGGAGGCATCATAGGTATCCCTCACCACAGCATGTGCCTGTCACAGTGGCAAAGGCGCTAAAGGTATCTAGCGCCAGAACATGCAGCCGTCCTTGGCTAATAGTGGGTCCACCACGGGTCTCTCTTGTTGCCGCATCTCTTTGACCGCGTGCAAGGGTTGAGACTTGGTAGGTATGCAAAGCGGTTCTGGGTGGATCGAGAGGTGGGTCTGAACATGGTGCTAGGTGGATGATGAGCGCAGTGCTGGTTGGGGGCGGAGCGGGAAATGAGGGCAGGACCTGCAGAACTATTTCTGTGGGAAAGGTTGCTGGCGAGTAACCACCGGACGCTGGATCCAGAGCAGGCCGACTTCTTCTTCGTCCCAACGTATGCGCTCAGCTTTGTGCGCAGTGCCCACACCACTTTGCGCCGTCACGCTCATCCGTACCCGATGTGACGTGCTGCCCAACTCTGAGGGCAGCCCCCGTGCGCTCTGCGTGGATGGCCCTCTTGCCCGACGCCACCAAGCCCGGGCTTCATTCGTAGAATATGCGGCTTCTCCCTCGTTACTTGGCCTAATAGGGCCAAATCTGGGGCGGATTGGACCCCGGTGAACCTTTAGGGCGCCGTATGCTTTACAGGTGTTACTTAACCCTCATTAGGTTTACACATAGTGTTGGTACCGGATATGTAGCAAAAATGAGCAAATTGGGCGGCATGCTGACCCTATGATATCCGAGTGCCGTCTGACCGGCGACCCGAAGTACCCGTGCAGACTCAGCCCGGGCATGCACCGAGGTGTCACGCATTCACGCGTCCGACGTCACATAGTGAGCATAGGTAAGAATGGCAGAATTGTATCTTTAGCGATCTGAACATAAAATTATCAATGTAAGCATTATTCCGATCCCGCGCCGCCGCAAGCTCAATAAACACTGCCTGAAAATGCAGAGAGTAGGGTTAAATGTGCAGAGTTTCATGGTAGGGTAATACACGTCTCTTGTGTGATGTAAACCTTCTCAATGTTACCACAATTGGTATTCATCATTTTAAATTGCGCAGCACATGATTCTGCCATTCTTACCTATGATCGCTATGTGACGTCGAACGCGTGAATGCGTGACACCTCGGTGCATGCCCGGGCCGAGTCTGCACGGGTACTGAGGGTTACCGGTCAGACGGCACTCGGATATCATAGGGTCAGCATGCCGCCCAATTTGCTCATTTTTGCTACAACACTATGTATCAACCTAATGAGGGTTGAGTAACACATACAGATCATACGGCGGCCTAACGGGTTCATTGGGGTCCAATCCGCTCCTGGTTTGGCCCTCTTAGACTGAGTAACCAGGGAGAAAGCGCATTTTCTATGAATGCAACTTTTTAGGAGTATTCCTCGAAAGTCAAATGTGAGACTCCTAAAGATGAAGTATATCGTCTTTCACATTCGGCGTTGAGCCTGCCCGTGACACTCCTGAGAAAAGCGGAGCGCCTCACAATTCAATCAAAAGAGGGCCAGCGCTGCGAGGGGAGAGAGACGCGTGACGTGGAACCATGTGATTGGCAGAAGGGAGACCGGGCCATTTTGGTCCATTGTGAGTTGTCCGTGGTCAACCTGCTCGACCTGATGCACAGCCTGATGGATGGAAACCTGCAACAGGCTGTCCCGGCCAGCAGCTGGCGGCTGGATCGGCTTTACCTCGCACAAGGGCAGGCTGCAGCAGCTGGAGCGCGGCAATCGCCACCAGCAACACCTCGGAGACCTCGCCGCCGCGAATCGTCGCCGCGAGGACCTTGGGAACAAACAATACAGCGGCCGGTGGGAGCGTCCTGGGAAGTACTGGCAGGAGGTGAGTGGGCCTTCCCGCAGGTGACCAGGGGGCCTCGGTGTGGCGGCCTCGGCGCGGCACACCGCCAGGCTTGGGATGGGTCCGGAGGGTTTCATGGAGACAGCGCGCCCACGCTGGCATTGCTGGCAGTGGCGGCGGCACCTGTAGGTGAGGCGATGCTTCTCGAGGTGGCTGCGCGGTGAGACTGGCTCAATCTCTGTCGTGAAACATGCCACTCAAGCCGATTGGAAGCATGTCTCATCCTCGCAAGCATGGAGCCTGTGTGCGAAGTACAGTGCTTGACGACCTCCCGGACGCCCCCCAAGGAGAGGCCGTATGTGGTCCTGTGCGCAAGATTTGGTGCCTGTGGCAATCCCCGTGCTCACAATGAGGGACCCACGCGTGGAATGGCGTTGGGTGGCAATGGCAGGTGGTGGACTACATTTCCGCCACGTGGCCATATTGGAATCGCCACAATGGCAACGACCACCTCTTCGTGCTGCCTGGCGACCACGGTGTGTCACTTTATACCGGCACCCAAAACATTGCAACTTGTCTGTCCCGAACGCTCTTTCTGGCGCAAGACCCTGATGTCTCGATATCTCCGTCTCGACCCATCTCCCCAGATCTACCCTGCTGAATTCGCCAGTGACTCCGCTGCGCTAACTTGCCAGTCCGACCCCTGTGTGCCCCCCCCCTCGTCCCAGATGCACTGTCGCCAGGCCGTTCCATACCGCAACAGGATGATCCTACCGCGTGGTGGGGTTGGTGGGGGGAGGGGGTTTCACTGAGGGTGTGGCAGGTGCATGCGACAGCCCCCGTGGGTTGGGCATCCCGGAAGTGCTTCGGAATTCTCGTCTGATCACGCACTGGGGGCTGATCACCAATTCCAGCCGGGTGAGTGACAGCGAGCTGCTCTTCCTCGGCAGCTGGCAGATGGCATCTGTCACCACGGGGCGCTCAAGCCCGCCTAGGCAATCCTGCGCCCTCGCTGCCATACGTGTCACACTCGTCTCTCCCAGGGCACTCCACAGGCATGCAAATGCAGACCGAAGGCAGTGCCCTCCTGCACCAGAGGCAACCACCTTGTGCTATAGCGCAACAAGTGTTTCGGTGAGGAGCCCGGTGCAGTGCAGCGCCGTGTGCCTAATAGCTGTCGCAGCGTGTGGCCGCGACGAGTACGGTGGTGTGTATCTGACGGCTGTCATGGCTTAGCACCACGAGCAGTGCGAGTCCGCATCGCGGCGGATCCTTTTAGGGGCGAGCAAAAAAAAGAAGAAGAAACAAATGCGACTCTTCCTATTGGAAGCGTGATATTTGGAGGTGCACAGCTGTCACGCCTGCCCCTTCGGCGACCGACTCATGCTCTTTGTTTGGATCCTTTCGGCTGCTGCAATCGAGCGGTGTCCACTGAACGCCGACTCCCCGTGGCTTCAGCATAAGGGGACTAGACCTCACAGCAATGCGCTGTGTCATCAGGCGGAGTGCGCGCTCTCCTGCGCTGATCGGGCTCTAGCATCACAGCGCAGGTTTGGATATCTGTGAACGACAACTGCTTGCGTGGGTCGCTGCCTGCGGAGATTACTGGCGTACAGGCGTACTAGGGTCTGTAACGAGGGCGTTGCTTTGCCCGGCAAACGCACTGAGCTGTTGCCTTCGAGGGGTGTCGAACTGGGGTTTGCAGCTCGCACGGGTGGAGTGGCCCTACGGCGACTTTGGTCCTTGCTACCGGCCCAACCACGACATCCTGATTCCTCCCCCTCAGCAGCACGATCTCTCAGCCTCTCCCATCTTCCATCCCGGGTGCTTCCCCTACAACGCTGCCTCCTAGCCGCGCTCCCAACGTACTCCTCACCCATCGTTCAGCCTAAGTACAATCGGTCATTTGAAATAGTGGAACGATCAGATGCAGCGGAGCCGTGGGATCGAAAATTCAGGGTTCGGCCTTAAAGTATTAATTTTCGTGGCCGCAAAAATAAAAATTTGCGCCCGGGTCTTTTCAGACCTACTGGTATGCTTCTAAGGAAGCATACTGGTGGGTCCATGCTGTCCAGTTGTTGTTTACACAAGAACCCCGCAGATCGCGTGAGATTTGACTCGCTCACACCCCGAACCCTCAATCGAGCATCCGCTATACCCCGACCGCCTGTGAGGTATATCAGATGAGCGCAATCGATGCGTACGAGTCTCAGCATCCCAAAGCTGTTCTTACTTTGCTGATGCGGCTAGCGAGGCGAAAGTTATGGAGGCGAATCCCTTTTTGCGTGAAAACACATACTCCCGCAACCGGGTGCGAGTTGCCCCCTTGAGTGGAATCTGATAATGAGAAGAATGCGTTAGCGGATCCTCAGATTGTTGGTACATGATTCTATGCATGCTCATGCTTAGTATCATATTCTTTTGTGCAATATACACGGTCAAACAGGCAGTGAGACTCCTCCCGTAAGTTCTGCAAAAAAGCGATAAACGCTAACGCTGCGAAGAAAAACCAGAACGGGAAAATTAATAAAAATCGAACGACTGAGATTTGCGGTCTGCGATTTTCTGCGTTTCTGAGCCGTTCGCCAAAATCGAGCTCCGTTGCCTCAAAAGGGCCCGATTCGTTCTATTATTTCAGATGATCGATTGTACCGCAGCTCTCACTTCGACTTACTCTTAGCAAAGCTCGTGCACCGACCCTGCCTCATATTTAGCTGCCGCATACCCTGATCCCTCCTGACCCGCCAAGTGCGCACTAATCAAACCGTTAGGACTGCATGCCTCGATCCCCCTGGTCTTCCCCTCACCCATAGGTACATGGTGCCCTCCTCCCTGGTCCGCGCATGTCTGGTTGGTCTCCAAGTCGAAGTGCAAAACACCTCCATTGCGTCAAGGACTTTTCGATACTGAACCCCCACTCGCCCCCACCCTTGAGGCGTGCCTGCCATCAAGCCCATCTTCTGTGCCTGATTATTGCTCCCCTCCCCCATCACTGCGAACCCGCATTCCTTTTTGGGCGATGAGAGAGCTTTGAAGGCTTCAACCAGTTTTTCATATTGAGTGCGCTGCGCTGCCCGGCATGCCGCCTGACCGTGATGGGCGAGGGCTTATGGAGAGCGTCCAATCAAAACCCCGGAACGTTTAACGTTGATGCCTCGCAGAGAGACACTGTGTGAGGGGCATCGCGCATCGGATAGGCACTGGCCGCGGCACAGTGCGCAGAACAGTGCATTCATGCCACCGGAGGGCACAGATCTGCATGTGAAAGTGTGTAGGGAGAACACACCAACGTCTGAGACGCACGACAGCGCGCCTGTGTTGACGACCATTTACAGATACGTATATGTACAACCGGCCCAGGGTTGCCCAAAACACATCGTGCGCGGCGGTGAGGTGAACGAGGATGTGGACGGGGAGGGAATGGGCCACGTGGCAGGTATTGGGAGACGCGATCTAAGCCGTGGGAGGAGAACAGATTCCCCTCGGAACTTTTCTTTGCTGGCGAGCAAGTGTGGCCGCACCACCGCATCGGCGACCAAGCCACCCAAGAGAAGGGTGCTGGCCCAAGTGCAGACCCTTCCCAGGCCGTGTGGAGACCTCCATCAGCGCCGCGTGGTCAGGGGTGCTGAGAGGGCCCTGGACGCGCAAAATATTTACCCGCCTTGAGCACTGCCCGGGCCTGCCTCGGATGGCTGATTAGCGTTTTTTGTCTGCCACGGCAGCCGCTGGCAGTGCCCCACGGCAGGAGCGCGTGGCTCGGGGCTCGTCACGGGCACGGGCGCCTCAGTGGCTCGGGGCTCGTCACGGGCACGGGCGCCTCAGTGGCTCGGGGCTTCTCACGGGCACGGGCGCCTCAGTGGCTCGGGGCTCGTCACGGGCACGGGCGCCTCAGTGGCTCGGGGCGTGTCACGGGCACGGGCGCCTCATTGTTGTGCCGGGCTAATGGAAGTATGAACAACAACTCAAGAAATTATGTTCAGCTGTGCCATGTACCCGAGCCAATGGTCTCTAGCTTCAGCTCAACTTTGGAGCAGCCCAGCGTGTCCAAGGCAGTAGAGGACATGGCCTGATGCGCCTGAATGTGCCGTGAGGGAGTGCCTACTATAGTTTCATAGAGCGTGTGTTTTGTACGACGACTAAGATTATAAGTTATGCGACGACGGATATATCCCCATCGAGCATTCCCTTCCACTACCGCATGCATGCGCCAGGCGTATGCCGCCAGCCAGGCACAGAGACCCGAAGGAGTTGTGCGCTCTGACTACGCGGCCCGGTCGCCTGAACCCCCGCAGTTGTGTGCACGACCCTATCCACGTACAAGCCTTCGAGTGCCAAGTTCTCACGAGCGAACGCACCTTGCCGGCACCTGCCCATCATTCGAAGAACAAATCACCCGCCCCCCTCCCTGCCTGCTGAGCCACCATTTGACTGAGATTGAGGCGTACCTCAGCAGCTCCTTTCCAAAGGTTCCTGCTTCGAGCGCTTCATATCTGAGTTAAGCATATCTAGCATATCCAAGTCTACTCCTCAACGATCCGACGGTGTCTGAGGTATCTCCTGAGCGATCGAGTGGTGGATGTGGCATACATCGATGCTCAACAGTCCGTGCAAAACATGGTACCGTGTTCGACGGCCCGCCGCATGTGCTGTGGCTGAATGAGCTCTCCGCGGCGATGGTGGGTACTTGCACAGGCAGCAAGCTGCGCGTCGTGTACAGCCACGGGGTACGCGAAAAGGTGCTGAAGATGTGGAAGGAGCATCCTGGTTTCGATTTCATACAAGTGCAATTCCACCATGGGGAACCCGTGGAGCACAGCGAGCGGATGGCCAGCTCCCGTTTTTGCCTCGTGATGACTGGTGTGCCATGCTCCTGAGTGGCCCTCTCCTTGGCACCCCCACCTATGACGAAGCGAAAGCGTCCCTGCTCCCTCTGTCTCCGTTTCCAATGAATATACTGCAGCCTGGAGACGTGCTATCCCATCCCTCGCGGACGACGTCTCCTGTGTTTCATCATGCCCGGTCAGCATCGGTTTCTGCTGGGAACAGTAGCGTGTCCGAGATACTAATAGTGGGGCGGTCTCTTGTGGTAAAGACTGAACTGAGCCACGACTGGGCGGGTGTTGATGAGGTGACACGCCAGGCACGGGCTTTTCTGACCGGCTCGCAGTAAGCATCGGCCACGGGTGTGTCCCGGTGATCATTGCGGACGACGTGTTGCAGCCCTGGGAGGACGATCTACCGTACGGGCTCTTCTCCATCAGGATACCGGAGAGTGATATCGAGCAGCTTCCCACTCGCCTCGGCAGTGTCACGCCCACCAAGTGCGCCCCACCCTGCCATTCTCTCCACGCCGGACGCCGCTATGGGCTGGCGCTCCGCAGACCCTCTATTACTCCCTGATCAGCCAGCAAGGCTGCGAGGGGGCAGCAGGAAGCCCCTTAGCCCGGAGATGTACAGCACAGTGGGCCCCACAACTCCGATAAGTTGGACACTGAGATGGGTTCCTATGCCACCGTGAGAAATGTGAGGGAAAGCGCTGGAACTGAGCAAGAAAGCTGGCGAGCTTTGGTGGGGTCCTGGCACAGAGCGACCGCGGCGATGTGGCGGTCTTATCCCCCGCAATCACCATGCATATAAGTCGATAAACGCATGTCCGAGCTGAGGAGCTAAGAACATGTAAACGCACGGCTGCGCTTTGACCTGCGGTGTCATGATCACGGGGTTTCAGCCGCCCACCTCACCGGTTGTGCCATCCCTTCAAAATGGTCCTCCTTACTGTTGGGTGCACGCGAGGGGGAGGGGGGAGGGAGGGAGTGGTGAAGGTACCTTCGCATGCGACGTGCCCTCGAGTGTGTGGCCCACCGCTTCTTCTGGAGCTCGGTGTACGGGGCGTCTGGCCGGGAGACTGGCATGGACGATGCCTTTGCCATGCTCCTGCTGGCGCTGCAGAACCGTCGCGACTTCCCAAATGCTCAACATCCCCCTTCCGCTCAGGTGCTATCTCTGACCCTCCCCGCCCTGGACCTGACACTTCTGCCCGTTCCTGAACTTTACTCTGCCAGCGGAATATCACGCATGTTCTTGCCCCCAGCTGCTCGCGAATGGTGGACATGCCCCCGGCAGCATTGTCAGCACACACGAGACCAATCTCTCCCAGGTGCGGTTTAAGATCCGTGAGCATTGTTCCTTCGTCCAACGAGGTAGTAGCGGTAACGTGAAAAGCCACGCACTCCCCCGTCCGTGCATTCACTGCTGTGAATCATGCGACAAAGGCACGATCCTTTCCTTTGGCAATGCATTTGCAACGAAGATACGCTGAAGCTTGTGCAACTTATACAACTTTTTTCTTTGGGCTGGTTGCACAAGGGAAAAGTGGCCCAAAGAAAAAAGTTGTATAAGTTGCACAAGCTTCAGCGTATCTTCGTTGCAAATGCATTGCCAAAGGAAAGGATCGTGCCTTTGTCGCATGATTCACAGCAGTGAATGCACGGACGGGGGAGTGCGTGGCTCTTCACGTTACCGCTACTACCTCGTTGGACGAAGGAACAATGCTCACGGATCTTCAACCGCATCTGGGAGAGATTGGTGTCGTTTGTGCCGACAATGCTGCTGGGGGCATGTCCACCATTCGCGAGCAGCTGGGGGCAAGAACATGCGTGATATACAGAGCCCAAACCTTCCTCTGCCAGCGGAACACACTGGAGGCAGCACTCGCAAGCCAGCTCAGCGGCCCTCATTGCCACCTTCCTCTGCCAGCGGAACGGAACACACTGGAGGCAGCGCTCGCAAGCCAGCTCAGCGGCCCTCATCGCTACCTTCCTCTGCCAGCGGAACACACTGAGGCAGCCGACGCCTGTGCTCACGCCCGCACCACACCTTCCTGCCAGCGAACACACTGAAGGCAGCGCCTCGCAGCGCCAGCTCAGCGGCCCCCACCGCACCTTCCTCTGCCAGCGGAACACACTGGAGGCAGCGCTGATCGCCAGCTCAGCGGCTCAGATCGCCACCTTCTCTGCCAGCGGAACACACTGAGGCAGCATCACACGCCAGCTCAGCGGCTCTCTCATATCGCCACCTCCTCTGCCAGCGGAATACACTGGGAGGCAGTGGTTTCAAGCCACCAGCGTCTCATCGCCACCTTCCTCTGCCATGAACACACTGGGAGGCAGCACCTCGCAAGCCAGCTCAGCGGTCTCATTGCCACCTTCCTCTGCCATGAACACACTGGAGGCAGGGCTCGCACGCCTGAAGCTCAGCGGCCTCATCACACCTCCTCTGCCAGCGGAGCGACATCTGAGGCAGCTATCGCAAGCCAGCTCAGCGGCTCATCGCCACCTTCCTGCTGCTGCTGAAGACTGAGGCAGCGTCGCAAGCCAGCCCAGCGGCCCTCATCGCCACCTTCCTCTGCCAGCGGAAGACGCTGGAGGCAGCGCTCGCAAGCCAGCTCAGCGGCCCTCATCGCCACCTTCCTCTGCCAGCGGAAGATGCTGGAGGCAGCGCTTGCAAGCCAGCTCAGTGGCCTTCATCGCCACCTTCCTCTGCCAGCGGAACACACTGGAGGCAGCGCTCGCAAGCCAGCTCAGCGGCCCTCATCGCCACCTTCCGCCCTTGATAAACGGCAAAGTCTTGCATCATCCGGTATACGCATACCAGAGGTGCAAGCACTGCGCAAGACCCTCTCTGCACCCAAATAGTGAAGTTGATGTCCGCCCGGCACATGTGTAAATCCAGATGTGATCAGATCATCTTGCAGCACCATGTGGGAGGCCTCGCGCTGGGGGTGGGCGCTTCTGGGGAGAGGCGGAGAGGTGGCCCGAGCCTCACACCAGGGGCCTCTGATGGAGGGAGGGCGAGGCAAGGCTGGGAGAGACATGGGGAAGGGCGAGGTGGCAGTGGCTGATCCTTAATTGGCGACGGGACTTGACAGAGCACAATATTCTATCATCACGAGACTGACCCGGCCATCCTGGACAAGGCTGTGGACGAGCTGTGTGCTCTGCCCCAGCTTGAGGAGCCACGGCCATACCCAATCTCCCCAGACCCGGCACACCCCCGGCGAAATGATCCAGCCTTTAAGAAGGCGGAGAGTCACCTCTGCATGGCATACAGTCCCACCCAGCAAACGAGCGACTGGGATCCAAAGGTCATTGCTAAGGTGCAATCCCCCGACAGCCGGGTGCATCAACCTTGCCATCACACCATTTGCCGCACTTGCCATTGGTCCACACAGCCATGCTTAGTCAACAAAGGATAGCTTACTGAGCGCCATCACGTCGAGAGCCGCATGCTAGAAGCTTCACATTGGGGGCCTCTGTTGTAGAGGTATGCCATTTACTCCCATAGTGCAGGATGCAATGCTCATGAGGGTTCCGGCGTCATTCGAGCTCCTCCGGAGAGAATGAGGACTCCGGTGGCATCAAGGGAGGAACTAAGGATGGCATTGCGGGAGGTGGTGTTTGTAGAAGCCGAAGACGTGTGCTGTTACTGTGGGACAGCCAACCTGGCAGCCGTGGCCAGCAGGAGGCGCAGCACACACGTAAACAAGTATGGCACATAACTACACAGTGAGATGTTCGCTTCTGAGGAAGAATTGCCCCCCACCTTGTCACGAGATGCCAATCGACATTAGGAGTAAAAGTGGCACAACTATGGGCACCATGTATGTGACTTTTTTTCCGCATAACTGTGAAGTGGAAGCTCGGTGACAATTTAAAAGTCTCAGAGGAGATGATTCTGTGAAACACCGCTACTCGCAATCATAACACGCACAGTGGAAAAGGTCGTGTCCATATGATACACAAGTGACTTGGCAGTAGTTGAGATTGAGATCGAGACTAAAGTGAGACTTATAGCCACCCGCAGCACACTCCACCGCAAATTCCCTGAATATGCAGAATCTGACTTTGAATATTCTTCGGAAGTTAACCAACTTGACGAGTTTTCGAAATGGAAACAAACATATTTTGTTACCCGAAACTTCGCGTACCCAATGTGCATGCATCTTATATGAGCTTATAAATTGTTGCGTATCTTCACTCGATCGTGAGCTGCCAATGCAACCGTGTATGCCCCGTTTGCGCCGGGAGAAGCGCCACGTATTGAGTTGCGGTCCGTGTATACTATCGGATGCATCTGTGTTTGGTACACGCGGTAGGTGCATTGTGGTAAGCCAGGGTTTATGTTAAATGAGTAAAATAGCGTCGATAAACAACAAAAACAAACTACCATTTAAACGTTTTCATCCCCATGCGCCTGGCCGCCAACAAAAGAACAGTTTGGCAAGCCGCCGTGACCTCCTCCCCGCACTCGTCCGAAGATGGGGACCTTGTCCACTGCATGGGTATATAATCGCAACCTACACGTGTCGTTGCATTATTGCTGCAAAGAATTCCTTGTAGACTGTCATTGCGGCAAGCGAGCACTGGGAGAGATCGTAGCGCAGCACCGGAAACTCGCGAAGCGTAAACAGACGACCTTGATGACCTTCGGTGTGAAAAGTCGGGTTTCCCTTGCTGCAAGCAACCCTGACCGCACGCGTCTCTCGTCCCTGCATGAAACTGCGCAAGCGCGCGCACCGTAGGAGGGACTGCTTTGTTTTTCGAGCAAGCCTTTCGCATATATATGCCGAATATAGTGACTTAAGGCCTTGCCAATCGCGCCTGATGTCGTTGTGCATGAAATGCCAGTCGCGTTTGGCAGCGTGACTGTGGACTGCCCCCTTCGTTCTGCTCCTGTCGTTGCTTACCACGAGAAACTGCTAGAGATACTATGAGGACTCTTTTCCGCACTTACTTTGCTGAACTGGCATCGGAGCTACCGTGTCTACATTATTGATTTAAATAATATGTAATTAATTCTGGAGAAAATGTCGCTAATTGAACACAGCGAATATAATTAATTAATGGGTTGGCTCTTGTCATGCAATTAAAAAATCTGACAAATAAATAATTATCCGGCCAGAAATACGACCGTGCTTTTAAAAAACCTAATTGATTCGAATCATCACGTTGAATCCGCTAACAACGAAGAACAACCGAACAACGGAACCAATAAATAAATCCCGCCTACCACCACCGCCATCAAGTGACCACAGCCTCTGGTGCCTCGTCTAATTTGAGGACTACTCTTAAATGGACATTCATGACGTCATCCCAGTTTGTATCATTGAGAGGAGAATCCGGCATCCCGAAAGAGATGTTTGAAGTGGTGGTTATTGCGCGTATGCGCGGTCCGTGTCTACTATCAGATGCCTCTGAGTTTGGCACGCGGTAAGTGCGTTGTGGTAAGCCAGGGTTGATTTTTAATTGCGCGTATGAGGCGTGGCATTGTGGCGAGTGCTTCAGGAGCAGGGACCAGTGCAGCTGCAGGTGCAAGTGACTAGGGCTCGCAATACCGTAGCGTGCAGTTGCCTGTGTGGAAGAATTTATTGCGCAGATAAAACTAACACACGCATGGCTGCATATCATATACCATATGCAAACCGTAGTGCATATTGGGGGGAAAATCGGAGATGAAATCGAAGATTCCCCCTCTTTTGAAAAATCGGGGGAAAATTCAGTGCGTTAACAGTGCAAATATTGACGCCCATATCGTAGGCTGTACAGACACATTGTATGCTGTATGCATATTATATCAATTGAAGCCCGAGTGTAGTGTGTATATAATTTCTGGAGTAATTTTGCATATACAAATCAGGTCTTCATTCCCGCAATTCCCAGAAATGCTTGCAAGGACGGATGAAATTCAGTGCGTTAAGAGTGCAAAAGTTGACGCCCATATCGTAGGCTGTACACGACACAGTGTATGCTGTATGCATATTATATCAACTGAAGCCCCAGTGTATTGTATATATATTTTTTAGAAAATTTTTGCATATATAAATTAGGTCTTCATTCTGCCAATTCCCAGAAATCCTTGCAAGGACGGATGAAATTCAGTGCGTTAACAATGCAAAAATGGACGCCCATATCGTAGGCTGTACACGACACAGTGTATGCTGTATGCATATTATATCAATTGAAGCCTCAGTTTATTGTATATATAATTTGTAAAAATATTTGGCATAAAAATTGAAACGTACCCAGCGTGCAGTATAAATGAGTAAGGTCACCCATAAATGACTGCGTTAATAATATAATTCAGGAAGGGGGCGGTCTGGGGGCGGGCGGGTGGAGCCCCCCAGCGCCCTCCTAAGATAGAGATGGATAGACCAATGCCGAGACGAATAAACGGGCACGTTAAGTATGTGTTTTTGGAACACAGAAAGGGGGGCGAGGGGAAGGGTGGGGTGGAGGGGGGGGGGGGGGGGAGGGGGAGGGAGGAGGGGGAGACACAATCTCGATTTGTCGGTCTCTCACTCTTCACGTGATGATGATATAATTGACCATGGATGATCAAGGGGGTTTATTTTTTTCCCCACCTGTACGTTCACGTACCCCCTATATAAATATATCTAGGCTGGAGTTGCCTGCAACAGGGGTTACGGTATGGTAATATCACAATGGTTTGAATGAGAAATAAAACTGTACCGCACTTTAGAAGCACAATTAAAAGGTAAAGAATTTGTGTTCGCCATGCTAAAACAATAGTGTTCATGTCAAATAATCAATTCCTGAAATCAATTCAAGCTGCAACAAAAAAGACAAATGTGACAAAGATATAAATATCGGCCTAAAGTTTTCCATAGGCTATATATACGATATACAACGTTGTATATGTTTTTGGCTGAAAGCTAAAAACAAACATTTCTAATCAGTTCATTTCTGGTCATTTGATTTCAGCAATTAAAATCAACAATGTAGACACGGTATGCCGATGGTCTTGTACAAAAGAGCCATTTTCCTCACCATGCAGCTCATGCAATCTTCCACTAGTTTTAAAAAAATCCCCATGTTGGGTATCCCTTTATGTTGATGCGCGCTATCGCCAGTGACACATCCGGGATACTGATATTTAATCCGGAATGTAAATATTAGTATTCACTCTGGCTTGCCACCACGCATTGTGCGATTTGCACCTAGCAACAGAGGCATCCAATAATTAAATCAGACCGTGTTCATCACGACGCGCATCCCGGTGCATCGGGGCATACAAGTAACTAACTTGATGTGATTTGGCTCGTTCTCACAAATAATTGCTGTTGCTTAATTTAAAGCAATCAGAAATAAACAAGCAGCCGGTTTCAAGATTGATGTAACGACATCGTAGGAATCAGACATCTCTGACTGCATGTCAAGGTCAGAGAACCATTACGCCACTGTACTTTCATGGTTTCTTAGTATGTGACAAATCAGCCCGAGCTCAGAAGTGGACACATCAAAATTTCCTCTCTTTCCAGAAAGATGGCTTGCCCATGAATGTGCAACCTTCCGCTTTCTGCAGCAATACGGGGCTTTAAAACTTCCCCACATGAAAGTGAAACAAATTAACTAGATGGTCTGCACATATTTCCAATCTGTATTAAATACACTAAAGAAAACTTATATGTTCACACAATCATGTCTTCCGCATGAATGCAAAGCCGCAATTCTATGTGTTGCGTCCAGCAAGAAGTCAGACATGACTGCCTCACTAGTCGTGTGTGTGTGTGTGTGCGTGTGCCACGCTAGTCATGCTAATGCTCCATCCAGAGAGCCACATGCAATACGTCCCTCGCTATGACTTACTTGAGAGGGAAAGAGTACGTGGCATCATCAATGACACTAGCACCGTGCCCACCCTGGACCAAAAGCTGGCCATCAATCACACCGGCGATGTGCTCGTATCGTCCGATGGACTCCAGGGCAGGGATTTCCTCCCACGTGCAAGCCTCCATAGCAAACTTATACACGGCACTAAAGCCAGTTTCATCTTCCAGTGAGGAGCCGCCATACACAAAAATATTTGTGGTATCCGCATACATTGTATGGCTGTACCGGGCAAAGAGGCCAGCGGGCACCGCATCCGAGCCGGTCACCCCGGGGCACCCATTAGTGAGGTCCACGCACGTCACGGGGTCCTCGGCGACGCTACACCGGATGAACTCGTTCGAGAAGCCTGAGTCGGTGTATCCGCCGAAGATGTACATGTCTTTGTCTTCCGCCACCACTGCCGAGTGGCCAAAGCGGAGCCCGGGAACCTCTGATCCGGTTGAGCTGTTCCCACCCGCGATCCAGGTCCAATTCATATTGGTGAAGGAATACGCCCACATATCTCCGAGGAAGATGTTTCCACTGCGCCCCCCATAGATGATCATGTGATCCTGCACCACCACAGCACTGTGGTCGAAGCGGGCGGGCGGGGACTCGTTGGACGAGAGTGGGGCAATCGACCATTTCATCGTCATCATGTCCAGCCGCCACAAGTCGTTGAAGGAATAGGCAGACCGCTCCCCGCCAAACACATACAGCCCACCATCGTAGGTCACAGAGGTGTGGCTGTACCTCGGAGCCGGATGGATGCCTGTCGTGTTCACCTTCTTCCAGGCTCTCTCCGGGCTCCAAGCAATGAACTCCGTGCTCAGGATCTCGCCAACAGTGATCGGGGCATCGAGCAGCACAGACACCTCGTCCCAGTAGGCGTGGGACTGGGACACCGCTGGATGAGGAAGGCCACTGGAACCCATCCCGGAGCTGAGATGCACCTTATCCAGCATCACCCCCGGGCCGGAGCCGACCCATACACCATCGATGTACACGTCCGTGGTCTCATCACCCCCCACAGTCTCAAACATGTGCCACTGGTTCAACCGCGACTCTCCTGTGTTCTGCCAGGGCGCCGACAGACAGTACTCCGTGGTCTGGCTCAAGGTGTACGTTCCCACCGCAACGTGCGGCACCAGCTTCTTGACCATATCTAAGGGGCAGGTGTCATGGTTCGGGCTCATGAAGTGGGCCGACCCGACGGAGCCCGAGTCCCAGAACCACGCCCGCATTCGGAAGTGGCTCACTGGCGCCGCCGCATGCACCTGCACCGACCCAGCGCCGTGCGGCATGTACAGGCTGCCGTTGCCGAAGTACGGCAGGCTGCCGTCTACATGAGGCTTGAACGAGGGCTCCTCCGCCTCCACGCTGTCTGCCATCTCTGCGATTGCTGCCCCACCGCATACACCGGGGGCCATGAAGCCATGCTCCCCCTGATCGAAGCCCTCGTAGATCGCAAACACGGACGCCGGGAGGTAATCCGGGTTCATGGTCATCTCCGGGTTTCCGTGAAGCACGAGAAGGGTGGTCATGGTCTCAGCCGCATCCGTGGGCAGGTTCACGTAGAACACCGTCTTCGCGTTGTTGCAACCCGGGAAGGGATCGATGTAGAAGGCCATGGACTCTGGGTCGCGAAGGTCCTTCTTGAACTGTACGTCCATGCACTGCCTATTCATGTACCCCAGAGAGATGAGCGTCGCGGTGTCCAGCTCGAATTTGGCGGTGGTGCGGCCTGGGGTGAGAGGCGCAGAGATGTTGAGGTCAAAGTGCGTCATGTAGGTGAAGGCGTGCTTCGTGGGAGCGCTGAGCATCCACATGTCGTTCAAGTACGTCTTGTTATACGATGCCCCGCCAAAGATGAAGAGGTCGTCGTTGTACTCTGTCGCAGTGTGCTCAAAGCGGCGCGTGTCTGACGGGACTGGCTCGCTGGTGGACACCTTCCGCCACGGTGCCGCCGATGCCGTGAGCTCGCCGCTGTATACCACCCCGATATCCACGGTGTCGAATTTAATGTCGTATGTGTACGTCCCTGGCATCCCCAGCGTGAACGTCATGGTGTACACAGAGTCTACCATATTGAACTGCACATCCTGATCATACGAAACCTCGTAGCCAAGCTGATACTGCTTCCCCTGGATGCTCATAGTCGCCGAGAAAGGATACTCCTCCTTCACCAGGTTGTTGTACGAGTCCAGCATTTGCAGGTAGATGGCGTATGGAACACCTGCCACCAGTGCGCGGCCCTCTGGAAGCGGCGCCACTAGCTCAAAGGTCGTCGGCAATGCCGCCACCACCTCCATCTCCCACGGATCTGTCTTGAAGGGGATCGAGTCCGTGAAAACATCCAAATAGTAAGAACCGATGGTGATGGCGCTCTCGAGGGTAACCGAGTAGATGTCACCCTTGCCTTCACCGCCAGCACCGGCGCCCCAGTTGGGGCAGATCCCTGTTGGGGGAACCGCACGCGTGTCGAGCACCGTTAGATCCTTTTCGATCTGCGGCAGTTCAGGCTCCGCAGGGGGGCCATAGAGGATGTAGTTGTTCACATACTTCTGCATCTTAGCGATGAAGGCCTCCTGACTCCCTCCCTGGTAGCAGTACTTACATTTGTCCTTGGCGGTGATGAGGAAGGTGGTGTTAGGGTTCCCGGCACTGATCACATCAGGCACACCCATGGTGAAAGAGTATCGTGCGGACGGGGTGCCCACACCATCTGCCGTGACGTCGAATGTCGTGGGGGGGTCATTGGGGAACACTGTGTCCCCGATGATGCTCCCGGTGAGGCAAGCGCCATGGGGAGACACAGGAGCACAGCTCATCGAGTGCCCCAGAATGATGCTCGAGCCCACCCCCTCGTTCAAGGGGAAATAGGCCGCCACATCCTTGAGCTCCATGTAGGGCGGGCAGTACATGTTGGACACCACCTCGTCCTCGGTGCGTGCCGTGGCCCAGATCTTCACTTCATCAATGCCACCAACAAAGCCGGACCCAATGGTTAGGGGATGGTAGTATGAGTTGCCCTTCACCGGGAGGAACATCTCGAAGGTGGTGTTGGCAATGAGCTGGTCATCGCGGTACAGCAGGAACGCGGTGCCGTTGTACACCGCCGAGAAGTGGGTCCACTCGTTAGTGGGCAACACCCCGGTGAGAGGCTCTGAAGACACGCTGCGGATCTCACCGTTGCCGACGTACACCTTGCCAGACACGACGCCGCCCGCAGAGGAGGAGAGCTCATATCCCTTGGCGTACTCAGAGGTCTGATTGGGGGAACCCTTGTAAAGGATGTACCCGCCCTCGGCAAAGTTGTTGAAGGCGACCCACGCCTCCATGGTGATGCCATGCTCGAAGGCGAGATCGAGGTCTGTGACAGCGGCACCATCCTCCTCAAACATAATGGCGTTCTCCCCGGTGAACGTGGCAGACCCACCGGCGTCAATGGTGACGCAGAAGGTTTCGTCCTTGAGTGGCAGCCCAAACAGTGTGATGTCCACAAAGTACTGCCCAGGCACCTCGATCACATAGGCCATGCGGTACTGCCCGCCGCCCATGTATGTCACTGCCACCTCCACGTCGTAGGGTCCGAACATGGAGACTGTCATGTTCGCAATCTCCTCGGGCACGTCCGTCTTGCACCCGTACGCGTCCATCGTCTGAACTGTGAACTCGAGCGGCACACCGTAGCTCCCACCGGTGGGTGCGCCACCAATGATGTGCGAGTCCGGGGGGCTCGTGGCCTGCGGCATGATGACCGTGTTGAAGGTGTTCATGACAGAGTTACCCCACATCAGCGACGTGGAGTAGTTCCCGCACACCTCAGGGGTGTAGTAGAAGTGGTAGTTGCCATCGTTTGCGTCGATCACCTCAGGGGTGATCTCCACGGCGTCAAAAGTCATTACGACGGACCACTCATCACCACCCGTGATTCGCTTCTTGTTGCACGCGGTGTTGGAAGACAGTGCGAACACCCCGGGCTCTTGCACATGAACGCCAAAGCGGTCGTCGCCATAGATCAGGTAGTTGTATGGGTACGTTGCCTCGACATACGACTTGTTCACCCACAGCCCAGCTGCGCCGGACATCACGAGCGGGAATCCCAGGGCCACTGCATGGTTGGAGCCGCCTTCATTCAGTGCAAAGTATGACACATCATCCTCCACACCATTCGGGGTACACTGTGCGTTAGCCTTCACCATCCAGTCCACGTCAAGAGCCTTGCTCAGCCGCAGGTCAAAGATCATTCCGCTGAAGTCGGCACCCACATACAGCTTCTTGGGGCCCTCCTCGCTACCCAACCAGGGGAGCTCCGCATCGAACGTCGCGTTGTCCCTCCACACGCCATCCACGTACATCACCACCTTGGTTCCACCCTCCTTGGCTGCAGCGTAGGTCACGGAGATCTTCGACCACGAGTTCGGCCACACCTGGGTGCGCCACGAGGTGTGCTCATAGTAATTCTCATACATAGAGTCCACGCAGGTGGCACAGGTGCATCCTCCCGGGCGAGCAATAGCCACACTCAGCGCTTCACCGTTGAGGCTGATGTCGAAGCCCTCGCCATCCAAGTCAGTGGTAAAGATCGTCTGCCACCCCTCCGCATACCTAGGGTAGATCCACGCCTCAATGGTGACGCCATCCGAGAAGGGGTTCTCCTCTGGAATCTCAATGACAGGCGGGAGGGCGAACTCGTCATGTGATGGCAGGCCGGAGGTCGTGCTCATCATATCGAAATCCATCGTGAACTGGTTGGTGTAGAACCGCGCCATCAACTCGCACTCCTTGAGGACCCGGCCATAGACCCAAATCGTGTCGAGGATCCCGCTCACATGAATCTGTGTGCCATTGCCCAAGTTATAGGGCAAGCCCACAGCGCCTTCCTCAAGCAGCCCCTGCATGATCGGGCCGAGGATGAACCACGCGGTGCTATCTTGAGGCATGCCCACGCCGTTTACGTAAAGCGATCCCTCTTCGGTCTCAGCATAGCACACGAGCTTGAACCCTCCCTGCCATGCAAATCCAGCGTTGGCCAGGAAGTTGGGCTGCGCCTGCTCCAGGCTGATGGCCACCGCCGAGTCGATGAAGATCCACATGCACACCGTCTTGTTCACGTCAGAGAAGCCGGCAGGCTCCGGGAATACCACTGTGGCGCCCTCCATAGAGGAGTCGAACATCACCGCCGAGTTCTCCACCGCATTCCGGTCGCTGGAAATCATGTCCATACTGTAGTCTAGGGGCATGCCATCCACAAGGTTGAAGAAACCCCCCTTGGAGGGCACGAAGTCGTAGTACGCAAGGAGGTGCTTGCCGAGGTCCTCCACAGTCGCGGTGTACGTGTACGTGGATTCATAGGTTGCCTGGTTCTTGTTTGTGGTGTAGAAGTCGTCGTTGGAGGCTGTCATCACCAGGGGCTCGTCGCACGATGTCTCCGCCATAGGGGACACGGATGTGACGCCGTTGTCCGCCAGCTCGAATGGCAATTTGTTGTTCCCTAGCGTCACCTTGGTCCACTGCGAGTCTGCGAAGTTGGTGCCGACGATGTAGAGGTCGGTCCCGGCAGAGGCGTTTCCATGAGGTGGATGCGTGGTGACAATCGTGGGCTGGAGCCAGGGCGCGTCGGATGACACCAGGCCAGCGCCACCCATCGGCAATGCCTCCTGGGCTGGCAAGGGAGCAAACCGATAGTCCCCGGTGAATGTGAACGCCGCAACTGCATCCGCAGTGGGGAACACGTGCACGTGGTGAACGGAGGGGTCGCTGATGGGCACTGCGTAGGACCAGACATGCACCTGGTCAAGCTTGCCGGAGAAGAAGCTTCCCGCGATGCCCTCTGCCTCATAGTCCGCACACAGGCTGAACTTCTCCACGTTGTTTGGAGGAATGGAGCGGGTAGTGAAGTGCTCCACATATTGGTCATCCACGTACAGGTAGCCCTCGCCCTCTCCGTCCACAGTAAGAGTCACAATATGCCACTCCCCGGGGGACATTGGGTGGACTGGGGCACCGCTCTCGAGCACTGCACGTGATGGGATCGCTGGCACGTCCAGGATGTTGTCATCGTAGTAGAAAAATCGCACCCCATCGTACATCAACAGTGCGGTGTTCTTGCCAGACGGCGACTCCAGGGCCATCACGGTGCTCGCGGTGCTCTCATGCTCGTGCAGCCGGCGGCGGCTCGAGCGCCGCTTCACGCTCTGCAGCTTTCGGGCCGTCGCCATACCCTCTGCTTCCTCATGGGTGGCATTCGCCGTCGCGTTCTCCCCCATGTTGGCCGCAGCCATCATGGCTTCAGTCGCGTATGGGAATACCCAGGCACTAAAAGAGTACCCGTCTTGGCCCAGCTGCGGTCCCACCGTATCTGCGCTAACGTACGACTCCATGCCATCACAGTCCAGTGCTTGGTTTTGGAACTCGAACGGGTACACATTCATCATAGGGGAATTGGCGATCCCGAAGAGGCTGAAGGCAGGATCGGTCACTACCGGGGTCGTGCACGTCATTGAGTACTGGTCCACATAATCGCCGAGTCGCTCTGTGGTGTAGTCAGCTGTGAGGGAGTACGACTTGACTGGCGTGAGGGTAGCGTTCGACCCATCAAGACGGCCAAGGCCAATTTCTGCCTCACCCACATCCGGGCAATTCATCAAGTGGCTTATGGAGGGGGGGGTCACAGTGCCGGCCTTCTCGCCAAGCTGCGTCCCCCAGGTGCACTTGAGCCACGGGGAGGGGGCAAAGTTGAACCCGGTGAGCTCCAGTGTCTCTCCACCAGTCATCTTTGCTTTGATGATATCCCGGGGCACGATCTGATCGTCGATTTCCATGCCATTAATGGAGTACAGGATGGTTGGCTCCCACGGCACCGGAAGGGAATCGTACACCAGCTCGTCATCTTTGATCTCCACACATGAAGTGCCCGAGCAGTCCTGAGGTTGCCCCACCCGCCAAGCACTTCATCCAGGCTGCGCTGCTGCACCCGACAGTGCAGAGGCACTGCTCTGACAGCTCAGCACACACCAGCAAGGACATGTGTTGCAGCGCGCCATATGGGGAGAGAGATGACCGACAGTAATATACGTTCCAGCGTCTTGGCTAGGGAAAGAGGCCATCATCACCCGGGTGCATAGCCTCACAACCTAGTCGTTGCAAGCCGCAGCAACGAGGTACAAAGTCAGGGCAAGGGGCAGAGGGGTGCGCACGTTAGCCTCAGCAGCCAAAGGTTGAGCAGTCTTGTTAGCGTCCTTGTCATTGAAGAGGTTCAGGTTGAAGCGGTAATAGGCGGTGGCAGTTTCAGCGAGGCGGTCGAACATGTCATCATCAGTGGAAAACTTGGCATGATTCCACAGCTTCAGCTCGTCAATACGGCCATCCAGGTTCAGCCCGTATTCCATGGAGCGCAGGCGGGGAGTGAATGCAATGCTCGACATGTTGGAAGCAAGGCGTTCACCATCTAGGTTCATGGAGAGCTGCCCTCCGTTGGCATCGTTGGAGCACATGATGCTGACATAGTGCCATTCATAGGGAGTGGTTGGGATCGCCCGCCAGGGTGAGCTGAAGTCCTGGGTTGGCACGAGCTGCTCCGAGAGGAAAAGCTGGAGGTCACCGTCGACATAGTAAAGACCAGTGTACCTGCCACCGACCACCGAGCTCAGAAACGCTCACACCACACACAGTAGCATGGGAGACGTTACATACGGGGACGTCACATACAGGGTTAGCCTGGCAATAATCGCTCAGTGGGCGGGAAACGAGAGAGATCAGGTCGAAATGTTAGGAGATCCTAACAGAAGCACTTTTTGACTTCTCAAACTGCTGAAGTGAACCCAATATATCAAAAGTGAATGAGTGGCCACACTCAAAGCAGGTGGCCACAGGGTGGCAGGGTGTCGCTGACAACTTACCCGGCGCCCTGGTCAGTTGAAGTGAGCTCCACAAGTGTGCCACGGGAACCAGTGGAGTTGCCGTCCAAGTAGAACCAGAAGCCAAAAGTGAAAGTGTCCCCGAGGATGTTCAGGACGTCCTCCTTGATGAGCACTTTCTTGCTCTGCGCCGAGGTGAAGTGCACGTGGTAGTCCATGTAGGTCACAGGAAGCATAGGCGACGCCGTCACCGCTCCGTCGTTTGATACGCCGAAGAGGTACTGATCAGAGGGGTACGCAACCTGAGGGATATCGCAGGTCATCTTCTCCCAGTATCCAATGATGTACGAGTATCCAAAGGGGTCATAGAAATCCTGCCCGAACGGAGTGATGTCCCCAAACTGCGTCTCCAGGATAGAAGCGTCCCAGGTGAGGTTATAGCTCCAGTGGATCCTGGGGCTTTCATCCCAAGGGGCAAACACCATGGTGCCGTCCGTCCAAGCCACCTGCACAAAACCTCCCCGCCCTCTCGTCAGGTCCGAGAAGCAACAGACACGTGCAGGCACACCCAGCTACCCCGCAGGTTCTGGACAGCCAGTCGGAGAGGTGAGCCCAAGTGCTTTCAGTTATGGGGGGAAGTGGCTCAGCAGCAGCAGAGAGGCGGGAAAGCTCACCTGGTCCGTGGCCTCGAGGTCAAACGGTGCCTTGGCATCGGCGTGGTGGAACATGAGGGAGGCGGTGGGGTTGTTGGTCTGCCAGTAGTAGTCAGGGGTGTATGAGCCAGTCTTTGGGCCGCCGATCGGCCCACCCATCTCGCCACGAGGGTCAGGTGCTACCGTGACACACTTTGTCCAGGGGCTCTTGGCAAAGCCGACACCGTTCAAGGTGATGGTGACTCCACCGTCAAGTGGCATGGCTCCTTCGAAGTCACCCTCCATGTCATGCACATACGGCTGCGCCCAGGGAGTGCCAGTGTAAGCGTAGCTACAAGATAACGGGAAGTCCGAGAAGGTAACGCGATCCTCGAAGTATGTATCGCGCGAGAATAGCATTCCGTCAGTCATATTGGCTGCCTCTGTACTGCCTCCGACGGAGTCCCGAATGTACGTAGCACGATCGTGAGAGGACACGAGATACCAGTCGCGATCCGTGGTAGGAAGGAATGGCTGATCGGACCAAGGCTGCTCTATGAGGGTTTGTTGCAAGCGACGGCCCGCCGTTTGAGTGTTCTCGTTAAAGATGGGAGGTGGAGGGGCGGGGGGAGGGGAACGCAGAGGCTCCTCGTCACAGGGGTTCTGGAAGCGACCGTAAAACACACGTCCCGCCACCACATCCAGCTGCACCCCGGTGGGTGCTTCAAGTTCACGCCCGCGTCTCTGCTGCGGCATCCTGAAAAGGACAAGACGACGGCAGTGAATAGCGGTTCACTCAGAAATAAAATCCGTGTCATGCGTTGGACGCAACTCAGAGGGGGGAGAGAGCACGATGAGCTGCAAGGGTCAAGGTGGAGAGGAGAAAAATAGGCAGCAATGGTACCCCACGCATAGTTGAGCCACGCCAACCGCGGTCCGGACAACACCCGAGCTGAGGGGAAAACGCAGAAGTAGGGAGGTCGAGACAGATTATCATATACGCAAACACAGTGCTAACGCACACCCGACGTGTGGAGGCTATGCTCTCAACATGAAATACGGGCGAGAACGACTCAACAAGTTTCCGTATACGAAAGGAAACGCGTCGCGCCTTCGAGGCTATGCAGTAAAGAAACTGGAAAAGTTGCCTTGCCGTGTTCAGCTGAAAAGCCAGAAACCGACCGGACCAACCTGGAAAAGGGCTTGCTACTATTTATAAAACTGTCGCCCCTCGTGCCTGCAACGCGGGGACATGTAAACAGGGGAAATGCAAGAGAAATCTACGGGCAACAAACAGGGACGCACTTGAACATAGCAGACTCAACCTCCTCCTCGGTCAGAGGACGATTCCATACCGTCACTTCATCAATGAAACCGTAGAAAGGGCGATCGAACTCCTCGCAGCGCATGCCAATACGGAAAGTGCAGCAGGACTCGTTGACGAAATACTCTTCCGATGGGAAACCGTCGGAAATAAGCTGGTCTGAGAAAGCGTTCTTGGTCAACGGGTCCTCTTGCGCTTCGGTGGCGTTAGGAAGATCCGGTTCCGTACTCTCCTGAAGCAGAGACCTACGCTTAGCGCCATTGCCTGGGCTGCCACAATAATTGGGGTACATCTCGGTGACGAAGAACTGAGTGTTAAGAGCTCGGAAGCCCTTCTCCAGCTCATCCTCGTCCTCCGCAGTCTCCAGAAATTGCACCTGCCAAATGCCACAAACCTCCTCCAACTGAGCTAGGGAAAACTTATCTCTCGAGAGGGGAAAGTGCACACACAGTGCACCCTGGAGCAGTCAGTTGGGGAAGGGCCACAAACGTCGTTCTCAAAACGGTTTCCCCAGCGACGGCCAGGGAGTTGTTTACTCGTGTCGACCTGACTTTTTTCTTTTTAAGAAACTCACAGTGGCAACAGAGGGGGAGGGATATGCTTACGCCAACCGGCCTCAGGGCAAAATATGGATGATTCCGCAGCCTAGCTAGAGAGGACTGGCACTCTCTGTAGTCAGGGTCCGACAGCTGGAGGTCGGGGGCGAAGCAGTACCCACTGGCTCAATAACTTTCGCTCCAGGAGGAGGCATACATGTGCTCCAGCCTAGGCATCAGCAAGGGGACGCGCACACTGAACGCCCCCTACCCACGAAGAGGGTTCTTCCGGGTGCTTCGTGCGAGTGGAGTGACCGCCACCCTTTGTCATGAGTTTGTGGAAAAAGATTCAGCACACGGCAAAGGGTCATCAAGAGCGGTGACCGCGAGTGTGCGAGAGAAAGACGCGTATGCCACGTCGAATATGAGCCCGAATAAGGTCAGCTTGACATGTTGAGGCACAGCTCTAAAGCCCGCGAGGAACACTTAAGCGGAGATTATCTCGGATAGGCTCCACTTGGGGAACAAAAATCATACTGAGGCTCCGGTGAAGAAACATATTTCGATGGCAGAAGGCAGACACAGGCGACCCGGCGACCTTCGCTTGCTTAAGCCCCAAAAGCCCATGCGCGCACCAGGTAAACTGCTCAACTGAATGCAGCCAAAAGGAGGGGGGTAAGACCAGTCTGCGCTCTTGAGTAAGCAAGCAATTTTCAAGGAGGAACAAAAAGACTTCGAAAGTTGCCTGTAACTGAGGCAAGACAACTGGTGGGATGGGAAGTCTGGCGAGGCGGTAGACGAAAAGAGGGGTTACATTTTTTACCGTCGGTTTTTTACAGCGGAGCCGTTGGAATAAACAGAAGAGAAACAAAACAGTGAGCAGGTGGACTACGGTTGAGAAAGGGCAAGGCAACGGGGATGAAGAGGAGGGGTGGGGCGAGGAACAAAGGGGATAGCCGGTATCACCTCTCCATCTACGATCAATTGGCCAATACCATCTTCGTTGATGCTGACCATAACGTGATGCCACATTTTGTTCTGCAAGACAGGTACATCGGCTATGTCTATCAGGAAAACGGCGAAACCCAAACTACGGCTTCAAACATAATCCTCCCGAGTATTGCGATGGAAGTAATACAATTATGTGTGAGGCATCGAGCAAGGAAATTTCTTCTATACTTCCTTAAGCTTGACCGCAGGAATACTTGCGAGAGACCCCCGCCTCGCAGGGGAGTGCAAATTTGCTCACCTCGAATTTGCATGCACTGTAGTATTTCTTGGTATCATCGTCAAATACGAAACGGTTGAAGTTGGGGACGTATTGGATAGACATTTTACATTCGAAACGAACAACAGTTTCGTAGGTTGTGGCCTGCACACAAAATGCTCCAAGGTTAAGAGAACAACATTCGCGAAGGGAAAATCGCAGGTGAAGAAGTTCCCTGCGCATTTTTTCATGGACCTGTAGTAAACTGAGAAAGGCAACTTCTGTCCAAACAACACAGGAAACGCGGTGATCGCCGAGCCTAAATGACAAACAACGTTGACTGAGCTAACAAGGTCCGTAAGTGTGGTCGCCTTGAATGGGGCAGGTGAAAATCTCATCTCATCGTGCGCACAGGAGAAAGCTAAGTACGCTGCCTACAACGACTCGATGAAATAGCAGTATGTATCAGGTCTTTAAAAATTGGAGGTGGACAATTAATTTGAAAGAAAAACTGACAACTGGATGGTCATGTGAGAACCCTCACACCAGGTGGACGCGCTCGGTCAAAGGCAGAGTGTGTGCATCCATTGGCAGGCTGAAAGGATGGGCAATACCAGCCCCGTGTTATCGACGAGCTCGGCATTTGTCTGAACTGCAAATGTTGCAATGAATGCAACGAGCGCCAAAAGCCGAGGTCCCCAAGCTTTCTTCATGGTGAAGCTAAACGGGATATCGAACACCAAAACACGGTTATTCAGGAATAAAAAACTATGGTCTTCGTGCTGTCATGAGCGCACCCAGGTGCGGAACTCCGGGGCCCGAAGGCAAGATGAAAGAAGATGAACGACTACAAAGGTCTCTTTGAGCACGGGACAGTATCAGACCGGCTCCCAGCGGCAAGCAAATAGAAGTCCAGAACTTATCAAAGACAGTTCTATATAATCGTGCAATAACAACACTATGAGATCGTTCCGGACCCTTCTCACGTGAAGTCCTAGAAGTCTATTTGACTGCTCGTTCCCAAAACTCACTTGAAACCAAAACTTAAATCACAGGCGGGCTAAATTGGTTCTGAGGATTTGACGCAATTTCTTGAAAGTCGTCGGGTTTGGGCGTCGCGTCGCATCGCCTCATCGCATCGCGCCATCGCATCGCCAGCGCCAGCGCCAGCGCCAGCGCCAGACCCAGTGCACTGTCGACTGTGAGTCTGTGACTGTCCCCCCACTCGACTGATGACTGATCTCTGATCACTGATGACATGACAGTCACACGAGACGACATCGACAGCGACATCGACAGTCGACAGTCGAGTGCCAAAACCGAAAACGGAAACGCGCGACGCGTCCGCGTCCTTGCGTTGGTCCTATCATATCACCTATCCCTATGACTGTCCTATGATCATGATCGATGATGAATGATCGCTATCGAATTCGATACATCGATAGGCTTAAAGCTATGGAATGACACGTCATCGCGTTATCAGGTCGCGGTCTCGGCAGCGGCAGCGGCAGCGGCAGCGGCAGCGGCAGCGGCATCCCGGCAGCGTGCAGCTCAGCGGCAGCGGCCCGCCGGCATCGGCATCGACATCCGGCATCGGCAGCGAAAGGGTCGAAGGGGTATAGTGCATATTACCCACAGCTTAAGCCACCTTAACTTGAAGGGCTCATTGGGGCTTCTTCGGCGGTGCTTTCAAAATTTGGAGACCGGCCCGTGTCGTCAAGATCTTGAGCTGCTCTTAGTTAATGAATTTATGAGCTTCATCGGTATTCCCATCAATGTTAAGAAATCCAAATACTCTTACAGAAAGCGCATTAAACCCGAGGGCAAAATGGTAACACGATATGACCCGTCCGATGATCTACTCATCTCCGGGGGTCACCTGGAGCCCAATACCGATGACTCAAGTCCTTCCATTGTTGCGAAATGGATACCCCCTGAGTCACCCGATTTTCTTGATTTCTCTAACAACAAAGATGCTGGATTCAGTGACCCGTAGGTCATACCTTACTCTGACTCCCGTTAGTTGTACCAGTACTCGTACAGTACTAGGTGACAGATACCTAGGTCACAGACGCCTTATATTCGTTTATCTCTTATAATCATTTTACACTTGTATGAGAAACTATTCAGTGACCACCCGATATAATACGGTATATTATATCTCACAGGTTATGGGGTATTACCCCGCTTTTCTCACTGCTGACTTTGCCATGATTGGCTAAGCTTTTCCGCTTGGCGGGGCGTTGGGGCCTCGCGAGGTGTTGAATCGGCCACTTTAGGGCGTGCGGTTTAAGCTAAGTTGCGGTGAGATTTCGGATTGGAACTTTCGGCAACTTCTTCGAGTGTCCGCGTTGGATTTTGTTTTTGACTTGGACTGATCACCCCTGTCGACATCTCCTTGGCCGTCGCGTATTCGACTTCGTTGATTTCGTTCGACCCCATCTTGCACTTACTCCGCAACTGCATTACCGTCGCCCGCCACCTTACGATTTGCGCCTCGCCTTTTCCCCAACCCCCCTCCTATAGGAATTTATTCTGATGACTTCATCCTCAGTTGGTACACCTGCCGTGGGCGCTAGAATGCGCCTGGATTCAATTTTTGCTAGGAACGTGGGTGCTCGCTATAAGAGCACCCCGCAGTCAGCGAAGGTCGTGCTCGCTGCTGCTGACAGGACACGCGGCAATGCCGTGTTACAATCGTCCTGGGACACTGACGTTGTGAAGCGTGTCGCGAAGGACACATTGGGAACGAAGGCGTCTTCGTTTTCAGGGAGTGAACCACATCGTCAACTACTTTGGGATTCCTTGGTGACTGCCTTGGAGGCATCTTTTGTCAACAAGGACAACGCCAACGAGGACATCTTTGACCTCGTGGACGTCACCAAAGAGGTTCACCCGATCTTAAACGACATTTTACTTCGTGCGTTGGTCTCTTTGACAACACCCCACTCTCCAGCTCGAAGGTGGGTTGACGCTTCGGCTCGGATTTCTCCGCGCGACGGTAAGCGTGCCCTCCTCGAGATCACCAAGCGGCTGCTGCCGCCTGGGCATCGGCCGCTCCGCCATCACGAGGAGCTCTTGAGCATTTCTTTTGGGTCCTCTGTTGACCCAGAGCCCTTAGTGGCCCAATTTGATGAGTGCCTGAAGGCTATCGCGGCTAGCGGAGCAGGCCCTCTGGACGACGAGGTTGCCAAGAGATAGCTCCTAGCGGCACTGGACACCGAATTTTACAAGGAGGTAGGTGATCACCCCGCTTCGCCTGGACACTGAGTTGGCGAAGGTGAGCATCGAGGAAGTTTACACTCACATTCTAGAAGTGTGGTGGTGTGCGAACCCTAATGGCCCTCCTACCCGCCCCAAGGCAGCCGCGCCTATCCCGACGCACACGCCTCTCGGATTGGCTTACGCAGGTGGGGAACCGAGTGACGTCTCGGGCTTCCTCGAGGAGTTCGCTCGCATCATTGGTGAGGCCTCTGCCCTACTTGCCTCACTCCGGCATGACGAGCGCGAGATTGCACGAGACACGCCGCCGCCACGGAATGATTCTCACCGTCCGCATGGAGGCGGTGGTGTGAGGTTTCCACCGTCCAAGTGGCGTGACGAGCGGAACCGTCGGACCGACGGTAAATTTCACGGCCGTAATCGTCACGTGGGGTGGAAGCACCGCTTCGGAGCATCCCCACTCCCGAAAGGCGGGAATTGGCCTCAAGGAATTAGAACGCAGGGTGCTAGGAGCATCTCGTTTGACTCCGCATCCTCGGCCTTCGTACAGGAGTGCCCACTCTGCCCTGGGCACTTTCACGACACTGCACGTTGCCCTGAGGTGTGTGGTTCGTGCGATGTTGACCTACGTGATGCCGCCATGGACTTGGACGAGGTGGTTTCGGCCTTCCAGACCGCCTTCGACAACGAGAACGACGAAGAGTTCGCTGACCTATGCCACGAGCACGACCAGCCACTGGTGCGTACCGATCCTGAGCCCTTCACCTACCCGGTGCGGCACGACGTGGGATTACGTGCCCACTATGCGGGCTTGGGTCATGGTGCTTCGGGCGACGGCATGGAGGGTGTGCTCTCGGATGCACGGGGCGTCCTTGAGTCCCTGCGGTCTGCGGCTACGGCTGCACGGGTCGGTGGTGCTACCGCCGCTGGTAAGCAACCACCGCTGCACATCGGTACTTTGTCTGTACCGCAGGTGGTGTGCGATGCGCCACCACCTGCCAATCACGAGATCGACACTAACCTATACAGTAATCACTCACCTTTAAGGAACCTCGACGTTAAGGAACCAGCCAGCCTTTTGGGGGGGGATGAGAAAAGCTGGCTGGACTTTTTTTCTTATGGAATCACCCTGCGATAAGAAATATGGTGCTGGCTGACTATCTTAAGGGGCATTTCATAAAGTTCATATATATTAAGAAATCTAGGCTGGAAAATTTACCAAGTTGGTGTAGGCAGATGCTATTTTTATCAGATTTTTTAATAAAACTCTGCAAAAATCGACAAGGTTGGCAATTCAGCTTCAGAATCGAAATTCAGAGTTCAGATCGAAATTCAGATCGTAACGAAAATCAGACAAATTCAGACAAATTCAGATGCCGATACAACTGTGGTCGCTGTCGCTTCGAGCGGCGTAGATGAATTAGTGGAAGGTACCGGCGCTGAAGCAGTAAGAGCGGCTGGATATTCCAGATTTTTATCGGCACTGTTGTTCTCGGAAATATCACAAAGGTTTAGAACCTCCTGGATCCCTGGGGATGTTTCCGACGGTTGTGTCGACTTTGGAGGCGGTGCGGGCTCTGGGAGGGTTGCATTCTTGCTACGAGCGTTGGACTTGACGGCACTAAGAATGATGGCCTTCAGTTCTAAATAGTCTGATTCATATATGATATCATCGGCTAAGTCCTGCTTTAATTCTTTCAACTGTGCACGGCTCTCAAGGTCCATTTTCTAGGTTTTGAAAATTTTAAGAAATGT
>LGRX02025508.1:0-16789 GCA_001247695.2 Cymbomonas tetramitiformis | reverse complement strand
CTCCTGGTACCGAAACACCACAGAAGCACTCGTGGCCATTTTCTACGCCTGCGAATCTAAAATCTCGTCCTGCAGCTTCACATTCAGCTGCGCACGTCTGCTGAGTAACAGATGCGCTAGAGATCATGAAATCTGGGAACACAGGGTGAATGGCGGAACAGCGACCACTTGGCACGCCGAACTTGTCCTCACCCCGGACGTATCCCAAACAGTACGGTTTCTCTTTGGAGCAGATGTACTTGTTTGACTCCACTGGACCAGGTTGATGACAACACACACGGTCCCCAACTTTTGCCCCATAGTCTGCCACACACGGAGGTTCGCTAGGGGGTGCAGGTGCAAAGCAGCACTGATAAAGTAAGCCCTCTCCGATCTTCTGTGATGGAACTACGCTGCAACCTTGGGACTGGTCTTTCGTAACTGTTGGTCCCACTATAGTATCGCTAAAGGGCGGAAAGAACGTCCAGAACGTTGCTGTTATCTTAGCTGCGTCGGCAGAAAGCGTGCAATTCAGATTCCAATCATATACATTCCCGCACTGCTGTGCCGTGACTTTGCAAGACTCGACCGTGCTGTTTGCTTCTGGAGCCAAGAATGCGAACCCATCCTTGCGAGGGCAAAACTTGCATCCCCCGTCACCCCCAAACGTGTAAGCCACACGGGCACCTGAGGTATCTGGCGCAGCTTGGCGTCCCCCGGAAGTGTCGACCGTGGAAACACGGGTGGCGTGCGCGTCGGCAAGGCATACCGCGCTCGCTGTGTCCGCGATGCAGACGTCGCTTTTGCACTCGCTGGAAACGCACTCGTCACAGGAGGCTTGATCCTTCATATAGGGCTTGCAGCACTCCGGACACACCGTGCACCGTCCAGCAGTGGGGACGCATTTGCTTAGGAGCACTGGAGGCGCTGGCGGTGGTCTCGGCTCTGGGCAGTACTTGGGCTCCCAACAGCTTCCACTGCAGTACGCGCAGGTGGTTCCGTTCTGACTCCTCGCAGTGCAGCTGAAACTGGTCTTGAACTTTGGGTCGGTGCATTGATATTCGTCAGGATGCACACAGTGACCGTCACAGTCACAGGAATTGATGCAGTCGGTGTCACTTTGGCATGAGCCCCCGTAAACGATCCAGCCTTGATCAAGGGTGTTGGCAAAACAGATACCTGAAGAACTGCCTGAAGAAATTGCTTCCACAAACGCGGAATCACAGAGGGGAAATTTTGAGAGAAGCAGGCCAGCTAGCACACAATGGAAGATCGTGTGCTTCATATTTTGCCGAACGTCGAAGCCAGCTCTTTTCTCCATCCCTGACTTAGCAACGGTCCTCTATATTGCCCCCAAGAACACTTAAAGAATTCCAGTCCCTGCACAGTCATTACGCACGATTAAGACGTGAGTGACTAATGCATCTTAAACAATACGCACAGACCCTCAGATACCGTTAGAAGTAGGGAACACTACTCGAAAGGTTCGACGAATCTATCGACAACAAGACCCACTCATGTCACTTACATGTACTAGTATAATAATCGTACTGTTCATACTTTTTCAGAGCGCCGCAGAGTGCTCACGAATGTTTGCTGCGACGTGCCATTTCTAGCGACGGCATCTGTCCTTGTGCACGAGCCATAATATGTACTTTAGGAGGAAGCACGTTCTTTAAACAGCCGAACACGAGTGAGGACAGGACAGGAAGGGAAATCCAGTCGTAACAGATTTAAACTAGTACATGTAGGAGTCAGCTATCGGCGGAAAACAAGTTGAAATCGGCGAAACTGAGGCCTCAAAGGGTGTGACAGAAGCTACTTTGCTCAATTGCGCGCGCGAGAGAGAACGAGGGAGTGAAAGAGCGTGCAAAGCGTATGATTTTGTGTACGAACTAAATTACCGATTTGTCTACGAACTAAGTTACCGCGAGTTAAACATAAGTAACAGTAAAGCGTGATGTCAATATGCTCACCTCTTGTCTAGTGCTTTTTAACTCGCGGAGACGTTACTCAAGTACGTCTCAATGATATCTCGGTTGAACAAACGGCAAGCAAGAGCCAACAAGCCCTGTTTTGTACAGTACCGCTTTGGGTCAGGCTGCCTTGTGCTTGTGCAAGAGCTCGGAACAATCGAATGCATGCGATGGAGCATGGACTTGCGTTGAAGAACATTCAATTTCATTGAGATTGTCACAGAGCACCAATGAATGGGCTGGCTCGGGCTTGTCATCCGGATCGGTTCTACTTCTTCGTCCGCGTCCGTTTCATTCCGTTTCTGCAGACTGATATAAACTGAATGACACATCACGAAATTTATACTCGAGGTAGTTGTGGAACACTTCTGGAACTAGTTTGTCGCTCGCACGTCATCGAGCGATCCATCGACTGATCGTAGGGTAGCAGTGCTCTCATAGCCCAAATGGTACTTTTTGCCACGTCACTTAATAGTCTTGCCACGTCACTTTGTAGTTTTGAGACCTCATCCTCAACGCTGCGCTGCGCTGCGCTGCGCTGCTCGCTGCATGTCTGGCATGGCATATCATGGTCATTGTCATATCATGGTCACTGTCATATCATTGTCATGTCTTGTGATGTCGCTCGCTCGTCATCGACAACCTGATCGTAGGGTAGCAGTGCTCTCATAGCCCAAATGGTACTTTTTGCCACGTCACTTAATAGTCTTGCCACGTCACTTTGTAGTTTTGAGACCTCATCCTCAACGCTGCGCTGCGCTGCGCTGCTCGCGGCATGTATGACATGGCATATCATGGTCATTGTCATATCATGGTCACTGTCATGTCATGTCTTGTCAGGTCTTGTCGCTCGCTCGTCATCGACAACCAATGGTGATTTGCCATTTGTGCACTTACAAAAGTTGTATTGCAATGGCATCGTTGAGCTGGCATGTTCTGATTGGCTTTCCCGATAGTGGGTGCACATGGTAAGGGCCCTGCCAAAAAGCGTCAGGTAGGAAGGATGGTGTTCCCTCCCCAACCCCGCCCCTACCAACGCCCCGCCCCGCCCCTCCCCAGCCCCGCCCCTCCCCCAGCCCCGCCCCTCCCCAACCCCGCCCCTCCCCAGCCCGCCCCTCCCCAACCCCGCCCCTCCCCAACCCCGCCCCTCCCAACCCCGCCCCTCCCCAGCCCCGCCCCGCCACAACCCCGCCCGCCCCAACCCCGCCCAGCTTCCTTGCCCCCAACCCCGCCACGCCCCCAACCCCGCCCGCCCCCAACCCCGCCCCGCCCCCAACCCCGCCCGCCCCCAACCCCAGCCCGCCCCCAACCCCGCCCGCCCCCAACCCCGCCCCGCCCCCAACCCCGCCCGCCCCCAACCCGCCCGCCCCCAACCCCGCCACCCCCAACCCCGCCCGCCCCCAACCCCGCCGCCCCAGCCCGCCCGCCCCCAACCCCGCCCGTCCCCAACCCCACCGCCCCGTCCCCAACCCCGCCCGTCCCCAACCCCGCCCGTCCCCCAACCCGCCCGTCCCCAACCCCGCCAGTCACAACCCATAGTCCCCAACCCCGCCCCGTCCCAACCCCGCCCGTCCCCAACCCCGCCCGTCCCCAACCCGCCCGTCCCCAGCCCCGCGCCCGTCCCAACCCCGCCCGTCCCCCAACCCGCCCGTCCCCAACCCCGCCGTCCCCAACCCCGCCGTCCCCAACCCCGCCCGTCCCCCAACCCCCACTTAGTCCCCAACCGCCCGTCCCCAGCAACCCCGCCCGATCCCCAGCCCCGCCCGTCCCCAACCCCGCCCGTCCCCCAACCCCGCCCGTCCCCAACCCGCCCGTCCCCAACCGTCCGTGGGAACGCCATTCGTCTTATCCCACCTTCGCACAAGGGAAGCTTATGGGAGCCGATTCATGCGAAAGGTCACCAAAAGAGAACAATCGTGCCGAACCGCGCAAAAAACGCGACTGAATCGGTTGTCGCGGGTTGTCGCGGGCTGTCGCGGGCTGCTTACTGGATATTATAACGTGAGTTAATAATATTACCAGTGGACAGAGGGTCAATGCAAGTCGGAACGTTGGAGCAGGCTACATACTCGGATATTATGTTATTAGAAGGGCAGAGACATACGGACTCGAGAGCTAAATAGCATGTGAACTGTTTGTCACGGCTGGACACCGAGTCTGATTACGGATGTGACAGGTGACCATAATGACAGTCACCGTGTCATTTCCAGCACACCACCTCAGATGAGGTGGGACAGACACGAGTGACAAACACCACCCTGGCTATCTAAATGTGTTAGGGATAAGTCATTTTGCGAGTCAGTTAAGTGAGATGCAAGATGCACGAGCCGGAGCTCGTGGCTAAGGCATGCCAGAATACGGAATCTAAGATTGAAGCATTCATCTACTATTGTGTCCGTTGAAAACAAAGGATCCTCATTGTGAAGCTGGCGAGTGATGCTGTCCAAGCACCGCCGACTGCGAAAGCCACGGAACACTTGTGATTCAAGAATATAGCAAAGAACAAAAGAAAGATGAAACCAACGAAATCAACGCCTGCCCGCCGTGCCATAGGCGAGTCGTCAAAGTAGTGGTCGTACATGCCTGAGACCGGAAAGATGTATCGTCATTCGTTGGTGTGAAATACAGGAATCCCAAGATGTCAACGAGGTCGTGTGGTCGAATAGAGAGCTAGCTGGTAATAAGACAAATGGTGTGAACGTCGACCGAAGATATACCACTCTTGCCAACGATGCTACACGCCAACGAAAAAAGGAATGTTCTGAACAAGCACCACCCAAACGCAGCGATACAGCCTACGGAGAAATGCCACCTCTCCGCATAGTCTCGAGCCCACCAAATGATGAAGGGCGAAGTAGATTCATGAAACAACAACGCCAAAGCACCACCCACATGGTGAACAAACGCCCAGATAACCACGAGTCCATAAGTCCACGAGTCATAAAAAAAATAAAGCATGCCAACGCCAGAGGTCCCAGCGGAGAAAACTGCCCGATAGAAAGCAAGGCCACATAATTCCTCCATTCCTCCAATAGCGATAGAGAAAATCACGTCAAGCAATGTAAAACCATAAGTCCCAAATTACTTACAACGCGCGAATCACAGAAGGCGAATAACAAACAAAAAAACGGCATCACGCAATGAATGCAATGTAGGATGCAGTGCTGAGTCGTCGAACGAAGCCGAAAATAATCACGAACCACAGGGAGACACCCATCCCTATAGTCGCTGCAACGCTCTCTCCAAAGCCTGAAATGCCAACGTAAACATATAAAACGATCTTGTGCGAAACGGAATGTTAACTCGTGATTGGCCTCCACGAAGTTCTGCTCTGAACCGCGACCTAATGAGAGCCGCGACAAAGATGATAACAAAAAACCCAAAGAAAGAGGCAGCGAAAGATGCGTGCTCCCAAAGAGGAAACAACTGGTCGTACAGGGCGGTCAATCCGACGTCCCAGCAGGCTCAATGTAGATCACGTCCCAGCGCAAAGAATAATACCGCGAACGGTAAGAATCCGTCGATACCCAAAAGCCACGCAAGAAACGAACCAACCTGCAAAGACGAGACGCAAGCGTAAAGTGGGACCATAACCTACTGGATATTATAACGTGAGTTAATCATATTACCAGTGGACAGAGGGTCAATGCAAGTCGGAACGTTGGAGCAGGCTACATACTCGGATATTATGTTATTAGAAGGGCAGAGACATACGGACTCGAGAGCTAAATAGCATGTGAACTGTTTGTCACGGCTGGACACCGAGTCTGATTACGGATGTGACAGGTGACCATAATGACAGTCACCGTGTCATTTCCAGCACTGCTCGATGTTGTTTCCAAATGCTCGATGTTGTCGCTTCGTTTCCAAATTTCGGAAGGAGAGAGCAAAATGTCGCGACAGCATGAAGGATTTGGAAACAGAGCTCAAAAGTTACGATAGTGACGTGGCAAGAAATAGCATTCGGGTGTGAGCGAGCAGTGCGACCGTAGGATCGAAGACGAGCGAGCGACAAGCTAGTTATAGCTGCCACGTCAGACTATATGCTCTGGACTGCGCCTCCACAGACTGCTGGCACAGTCCAGAGCATATAGTCTGACGTGGCAGTTATAACTACCTCATGTCGCTCGCTCGTCATCGACAACCAATGGTGTTTTGCCATTTGTGCACTTACAAAAGTCGTATTGCAATGACATTTTTGAGCTGGCATGTCATATCATGGTCATTGCCATATCATGGTCATGTCATGTCTTGTCATGTCATGTCGCTCGCTCGTCATCGACAACCGATGGTGATTTGCCATTTGTGCACTTACAAAAGTCGTATTGCAATGGCATCTTTGAGCTGGCATGTTCTGATTGGCTTTCCCGATAGTGGGTGCACATGGTAAGGGCCCTGCCAAAAAGCGTCAGGTAGGAAGGATGGTGTTCCCTCCCCAACACCGCCCCTACCACCGTGGGAACGCCATTCGCCTTATCCCACCTTCGCACAAGGGAAGCTTATGGGAGCCGATTCACGCGAAAGGTCGCCAAAAGAGAACAATCGTGCCGAACCGCGCAAAAAACGCGACTGAATCGGCTGTCGCGGGCTGTCGCGGGCTGTCGCGGGCTGTCGCGGGCTGCTCGATGCTGTTTCCAAATGCTCGATGCTGTCGCTTCGTTTCCAAATTTCGGGAGGAGAGTGTGAGCAAAATGTCGCGACAGCATGAAGGATTTGGAAACAGAGCTCAAAAGTTATGACAGTGACGTGGCAAGAAATAGCATTCGGGTGTGAGCGAGCAGTGCGACCGTAGGATCAGTCGAAGACGAGCGAGCGACAAGCTAGTTATAGCTGCCACGTCAGACTATATGCTTTGGACTGCGCCTCCACAGACTGCCGGCACAGTCCAGAGCATATAGTCTGACGTGGCAGCTATAACTACCTCATATCGCTCGCTCGTCATCGACAACCAATGGTGTTTTGCTATTTGTGCACTTACAAAAGTCGTATTGCAATGGCATTTTCGAGCTGGCGTGGCATGTCATATCATGATCACTGTCATATCATTGTCATGTCATGTCGCTCGCTCGTCATCGACAACCAATGGTGTTTTGCCATTTGTGCACTTACAAAGTCGTATTGCAATGACATTTTTGAGCTGGCATGTCATATCATGGTCATTGTCATATCATTGTCATAGCATGTCTTATCATGTCATGTCGCTCGCTCGTCATCGACAACCGATGGTTTTTTGCCATTTGTGCACTTACAAAAGTCGTATTGCAATGGCATTTTGGTGGCATGTCATATCATGGTCATTGCCATATCATGGTCATGTCATGTCTTGTCGCTCGCTCGTCATCGACAACCAATGGTGATTTGCCATTTGTGCACTTACAAAAGTCGTATTGCAATGGCATTTTTGAGCTGGTATGTTCTGATTGGCTTTCCCGATAGTGGGTGCACATGGTAAGGGCCCTGCCAAAAAACGTCAGGTAGGAAGGATGGTGTTCCCTCCCCAACCCCGCCCCTACCACCGTGGGAACGCCATTCGTCTTACCCCACCTTCGCACAAGGGAAGCTTATGGGAGCCGATTCATGCGAAAGGTCGCCAAAAGAGAACAATCGTGCCGAACCGCGCAAAAAATGCGACTGAATCGGTTGTCGCGGGCTGTCGCGGGCTGTCGCGGGCTGCCGCGGGCTGCTCGATGCTGTTTCCAAATGCTCGATGTTGTCGCTTCGTTTCCAAATTTCGGGAGGAGAGAGCAAAATGTCGCGACAGCATCAAGGATTTGGAAACAGAGCTCAAAAGTTATGATAGTGACGTGGCAAGAAATAGCATTCGGGTGTGAGCGAGCAGTGCGACCGTAGGATCAGTCGAAGACGAGCGAGCGACAAGCTAGTTATAGCTGCCACGTCAGACTATATGCTTTGGACTGTGCCTTACAGTGCGCGCGCGATATTAAGAATATGCTTTTTAAGAATCCAGCGCTGGCATCAAGCCCAAATTAAGAATCGGCTAAATCGCTGGGTTTGGCTCCGAGACGAATAAGAATATTGCAAGCGGATTAAGAATGTCGAATTCAGAATGTAGCGCTGGAATCTTGGCTACGAGTTGGCCACGAAGTACCTTTATTCTATAATTGTTATTATGCCGAAACCTTATTTACTGCAAGAACATACTTCTTCTGGCGGGAATTACTCAGCGCTGGGCGCTGCTGAGCCGAAAACTCGTGAAATAAGAAATCGGATCCGCTGATCGGGTTCAAAACTCGTGAAACAAGAATATTCCAGCTTTAAGGGTGCGACGATTAAGAATTACTCATCGCTGGCCACATCTGATCGAGCGGTGCAAATAAGAATGCCGGAAATCGCTGCTCGCTGGAAATGTCGCAATCTGTAAGATTAAGAATCCCCTCGCCAGCGCTGGGTCTGAAAAAGCGAATTCTTACTATCGCGCGCGCACTGTATTGAGGCGCAGCCCAGAGCATGTAGTCTGACGTGGCAGCTATAACTACCTCTTGTTGCTCGCTCGTCATCGGCAACCAATGGTGTTTTGCCATTTGTGCACTTACAAGAGTCGTATTGCAATGGCATCTTTGAGCTCGGGCATGTTCTGATTGGCTTTCCCGATAGTGAGTGCACATGGTAAGGGCCCTGCCAAAAAACGTCAGGTATGAAGGATGGTGTTCCCTCCCCAACCCCACCCCTACCACCGTGGGAACGCCATTCGTCTTATCCCACCTTCGCACAAGGGAAGCTTATGTGAGCCGATTCATGCAAAAGGTCGCCAAAAGAGAACAAGCGTGCCGAACCGCGCAAAAAACGCGACTGAATCGGCTGTCGCGGGCTGTCGCGGGCTGCTCGATGTTGTTTCCAAATGCTCGATGCTGTCGCCTCGTTTCCAAATTTCGGGAGGAGAGAGCAAAATGTCGCGACAGCATCAAGGATTTGGAAACAGAGCTCAAAACTTATGATATTGACTTGGCAAGAAATAGCATATGGGTGTGAGCGAGCAGTGCGAGCGTAGGATCAATCGAAGACGAGCGAGCGACAAGCTAGTTATAGTTGGCACGTCAGACTACATGCTCTGGACTGCGCCGCAGTCCAGAGCATGTAGTCTGACGTGCCAGCTATAACTACCTCATGTCGCTCGCTCGTCATCGACAACCAATGGTGTTTTGCCATTTATGCACTTACAAAAAACGATGGAATCACCGAAATGAGACTGGAACCGGCAAATGAGACTCAAATGAGACAGGGTATTTTTTGCGGAATTTTGGTTCCAGGGGCCATATAGATGTGGTATCCATGATAAAAAACGAACTTTGTTAAGAAATTTTGATTTTACAGCCGAAAAATAGCCAAAAACACTCCACGAAGGCTGAAAAGTTGGGATATCTGAATTTTGTTTAAAAGACAAGATTATTGCGATAGTCACATATTTTGAAGTTGAAAATATGATATAATAACAAGGTAAGTTGAAATTTTATGAAAAGACCATGCATACTCCTAGCTTAGAATGTTTTTTGGGGTATTTTTGTGTCACGTGAAGCCGCGACACACTGAAAATAAGTGAAAATTGACTATAACACGGGATAACGGTGTTGTAGGCTCAAACTTATCTTAATTAAGAATGTTCAAAACAAAAGACATAAAAAAACTTCATAGGTTAGGGCAATGCTCCACAGCTGCGGGATGGCTCATTTTTAGCCAGTTCAGCTGAAATGGCTTAGGGTTTGAAGCGGGAGTGCAAGTCATGCCTTGCTTGAACTGTGATGAATGATGAAAATGCAAAGTATCCCTACTGTTCACAAGTTTCAAATATGGTCAAGAACCAAAAAAACACCACCAACAATACGTGGGATTGAAGCATATTCGCAATTACTATTTACACGCACGAGCATTACTCAGGGTTTGAGTGCAGGCTAGCCTAAGAGATGGGCGCTGGTACTTCCCCCATAAAAGCGCTGTACATCCACACCACCGCCTGTGCATACAGTGCGTCGGCGGTGCTGCCCGACTCCCCCTGGAAGGAAGCAAGGGCTTTAAGCTCCTCCAACCTGATGCTTGCGTCGAGGGCGGCGGTTGTGCTCTGCTCCTTCAAAGCAATGACGAGCTTCTGTGCCTCTACCCCGACCGCTCTTTGCCTGTCAGGTACCAGCCTTGGCTGTCCCACAGGCACTCCTGGTGTACCTTGGGCGTCCAACGCCACGGGCAGCGGCTGCTGCGATGAGCCCTGAAGACCTCGGAGAGGGGCAGCTTGGCCTCCGGGCATCAAAGCCTGCGAAAAGCCCCATTAGAGATGGTCAGTAGTGTGCCAGGTTTCGGAACTGCGAGGGACATAAATAGAAAAAACAAAACAATATAAAAACTTTATATTCTAAACAAGAAGGAAACCTTACCGAGATGAGCTGCATGGCGATCTCCTGGGTGTGCTTCTCGCTGTTCTTATGGCTTTCCCGTTCGATGGCCATCTGCTCCTTCAGATCCTGGATGGCTTTCTGTGACTGTTCGTTGAGGGCGTTTTTGAACGTGTCGATCGTCTTGTTGGAAGCCTCGGAGAGTTGCTGCTGAGCAACGACGTGTTTGTCCGTCAGTTGCACCTGATGCTGCAGGTGCTTGTTCTCAATGGCATCTTGCCTTTGCAACAGCGCTGCTTGGAGCTCCTTGGCCTCCTGGTTGCGCTCGTCCTGGTCTTTGCGCAATTCCTGCTCCCGAAGCCTTGCTTGCTTCCCCTACTCCTCCAAGGCCTTCTTACCCTCCAACTTCGACTCCTCCAGAGCCTTCTGAAGGCGCTCGTTTTCCTTGGCAAGGTTGGCAACCTCAATCTCGGACTGGTCACGAGCACGTTTCAACTCTTCAAGGTTTTGTCTGTCGGCGTCGGAGTCGGTGTTCCTGGCATTAGCGTTCCGCACGCTTTCGGACGTCAGCCTCAAGAACAGGTCCGCCATGTACTTCTTCATCTTGGCGTCCTGTGAGCATGTGCAGGTTTGTCAGTCAACAGTCTGGTCAAAACTTAATCAACAAAACAAAATAGGGAAAAGGGGGCCATAAGTACCATGTCCTGGACCTTCTCCTTTTTTGGAAAGAGGTCTGTCTCGCCGCTTTGGGAGGTCATCCTCTTCCTCAGACTGGCTTTCTTGAACGATGCTCTGAGAAGGCTCCTGCACTTCGTTTTGCACCCCAAAGGAACCGTGCAGTACTTCTTCAAGGTCCAACTCAGGCTCGTTGGTCTTTTCGCTGTCCGTAAGGTCCAGTTTTTGCCGTAAGGTCACCGGCGGCCGACAAGAGGAAGTCCGTTTCCTTTTGGTATCTGCTGCTGGCTTTGGTGGCGATGACAGCTTTCGTTTCCTCGTGCCACTGCCCAAATCATCGCCAACAGCTCCGCTTGCACCCTTCCCCTTGGCCTCGCCAACAGCTCCGCTTGCACCCTTCCCCTTGGCCTCGCCAACAGCTCCACTTGCACCCTTCCCCTTGGCCTTGGAAACTGCTTTCCGAATCCCCTTCGGGTTCTTGCTACCTTCACCTGCATGGTTGCCGGGTACTTTCTGCTTCGCGTAAGGAGTACTGTCCGAGAGCTGCAACGGTGCACCACTTGACATGACATATGCCGTCACCGTCCCCACCAAACGGAAGGTGAGCCCCGCTGAGAAGTTGGAGGAGGCGAGAGTCCAGTAGTTGGTGTCGCCAACCTTTGCCGCTGTCCTCGCCCCACCTGGCTGCTCCGAGCGCCTCTGCTCCTCGGCCGCGATCTTTTCCCAGGCAAAAGCCAATACCTGCTTAAAGCCTTGATACCTCTCGGCATCCTCGGCTATTTCCCCATCGGCAAAGGGCAGCTTCGTGGGTAACGTGTCGAGGTCGCCGTCTGCATAATCGGGCAGGCGGATGTCGTGGGCGTAGACCTTGTTGCTCTGCAGCTGAAGAAACGGGTATCTGTCGCAAAAGTGCTCCTCCCGCTTGAGCGTGACATGTCGGTTCTGAAGGAGAGGGGTTTGAAACATGCATGACGTATTCGGCCGTGTTCCCGGAATGCTTCTCGCTCATCAAAGTGGCATGCCACTGACCCGAGCTGCCTTGGCTCAAGTTGGCGCAAACGAACCGGATTGTGGCGCCGTCTAGATCAAGACCAGCCTCCTGCCCAAGGTCCATCACTGTTTCTACTTGCATGCCCTGTACCAAGGGCATGCGATACGTAAGTTTCTTCTCCCGGGTGAACTGGGCCTCGAGGTAGACGTACACCTGTAGAAGCCACCATTTCGGAATAAAGGAAAGTTACAGGCCAAATAAAAGCAAACAATGTGGTTTTCAAAGGCAGGCCGGTCGCTTACCGGCTGTTTGCCGTTCACCAAACGCGGCACCAACTCCGTTCGAGCGTTCTTGACGTTCGTACGATGCACTTTGGCGTTCATACTATCTTCCTGCGCCATCTCATCGAAGGAAAGATATTCGGGGTCATCCGGACTTGGACCCCGTACGACTTTAAAGTCAACCGCTGCCTGAACATCTTTATACTCACGGAACACGAAGGTGATGTCCTTCACGTCCCCGTGCTGGCATGTCAGGTACGCAATTGCATCCCCAAAGGTGGGGAAGACACCTGGATTGCCTGGTTTGCGTAGGTTGAAGATCACCACGCGATCCGCAACCGCATGCCCCGACACAGGAGGCGTCCAGATCTGTTTAAGCCATGCCAGTCCAACTAACAGACCAACCCTACCCTAGGCTGTTGACCTCCTCAAACTCAAGCAGAAACAATTTTCTGCCCTCCCTTGCCTTCCACCTAGGCTGCTCCAAGACGGCGTCGTCATCCTCGTCGAGCTGGTGGGGTGCGTCCACGATGACGCGTGTGTCCTCCTCCCCGGGTTGGGGCCCGTACCGCTCCTGGCACAACGTCAGCATATTCCTGACGATGTTTTTTTCGTCCGCCTTGTATAGTTTGCTTTCAAAAACATTATATTTGGACCCGTCCTCCAAGCATTTCAGCAGGAGCTCTTTCCCACAGCCATTTTCCAGTCCGAAGTCTGCATGTACGATTACGGGCTTGCCGTCCCCATCCTTCAGACCGCCCTGGTCCAAGCACTGCCCCAAAAGCACGTACTCCCACCCATCGGCCGTGACCTTTACCAGCTCCTGGCAGGTGATCAGACCCAGCGAAACAAGGTCCACGCTGGACGCATCTAATTCAGCGTGGACCTGCAACTGATCCAAGGGGTTGCCGTCCTCCTCGAAAGGCAACAACTCCTTTGCGGCTTCCATGGCTTCTGCGAGGTTTTGCGCCGCATGTGCTTCTTCTGCTGGAACCGGAGGATCGGGTGCTTTTTTTTCGGGGCTGGGAGAGGAATTACCACTAGAACCACGATCTCCAACACAATATTCCTCCATTTTTTCAGTTATCCTTAAAGCTGAGTCATCATCTGAAAAAATCTTATTGTCTAGAATGTGTTTCCACAAGGGGCCTTTTAATTCCCAGTTATCCCATGTTAGAATGGTTTCGCACACATCTCCCGCTGTGTCACAAGGAACGATACAATTGCCCTCGTTTTTGAGCTGAGTTTCTAATATCTTCTCCAAATCGGGAAGGGCCCTATCCAACAGTTCTTGTACGGAAGTTAAACCCATTATTGTTGAACACGAAAGTGCAGAATATAAAGTGAAATTTTGCGGTTTTTCGTCACCGGTACCCAGACAATAAATTGTTTAAAAACTACCTGGGCACCGGTGACGAAAAACCGCAAGATTGTGTCAAGGTGGTAACAATCTACCAAAGTCCTCGACGAATTCTGAGAATTAGTCGAGCGGGGCCCCAGCGCCCGTGACGAATTCTGAGAATTCGTCGAGCGGGGCCCCAGCGCCCGTGACGAATTCTGAGAATTCGTCGAGCGGGGCCCCAGCGCCCGTGACGAATTCTGAGAATTCGTCGAGCGGGGCCCCAGCGCCCGTGACGAATTCTGAGAATTCGTCGAGCGGGGCCCCAGCGCCCGTGACGAATTCTGAGAATTCGTCGAGCGGGGCCCCAGCGCCCGTGACGAATTCTGAGAATTCGTCGAGCGGGGCATCAGCGCCCGTGACGAATTCTGAGAATTCGTCGAGCGGGGCCCCAGCGCCCGTGACGAATTCTGAGAATTCGTCGAGCGGGGCCCCAGCGCCCGTGACGAATTCTGAGAATTCGTCGAGCGGGGCCCCAGAGCCCGTGACGAATTCTGAGAATTCGTCGAGCGGGGCCCCAGCGCCCGTGACGAATTCTGAGAATTCGTCGAGCGGGGCCCCAGCGCCCGTGACGAATTCTCAGAATTCGTCAAGGGCTCTGCGGCCCTGAAAGAATTCCTGAACAATTCGTCACCAATGTCACGAAACAGAAACACCTAAAGCGGTTTACCCGACTCAGGTAAGTATTTTTTGTTCTGCTCAAAACATGGAGTCCCGCAAAAAGAGACCCTCCAGAAAGCAGCTTGACAAAAAAACAGCGAAACAATATCGCCACGTTTTGCTCGGCTGAATATTCATGCGGATGCATGCTCTGAGAGATGCGATCGTCAGTTTGCGTACGCTTCCTTCGAAAGAAACTATAATCATAAGAATCTTCTATCTCAGAGAGAGCTCACTTCTGTGCTGACCTCCACTATTGCTGATGCAGTCGTGCGGGACTCTAAAACAGGAGAGCGTTGCATCCCTTGTATCAGCACCCCGTTCAAGTTCGGTGACAGGAGGGTATGCGCTGTCACTTTCCGCAACTTATGGGGCTTGCCACGTGCTACATTCTTTCGGTATCAGAAGGCTGCCCTAGCAATGGATGGCATGATTCCGAAGACGACGGTTTTTCAAGAGAAAAAGATCCCCAAAAAGCCGTTCGGTCATTGTTACGGACTGGGCTATGGTTCACATGTTAAAAGGTCGTCCACAAGACATGCCAACCGATGGGTCGCTACAGATCAAGCCGCTGGATTACGACGTCGAGTATATTAATTACCGACGCCTGGTGGCGGAACCGGTCCTTGTCGTGAATAAGACCTTCCGGAAATACTGCAGGCACTTGGTCAAGAACGAACTGAACATCCGTATTCGGAAGAAGGTCGAAGTGTCAGGCATGTGTTCGATCTGCGACAACCTTGACGCGCGTTGGGCTAAGTTGCAGGCTTCCGACCCAGACCATGACGCTTGGAAGGAGTTGACTAACCTGAAGGATTCACACAGCGAGACGCACAAGTATCAACGCAACTGCTACGACGCACGCAGGAGAGAAAGCGCTGATCCTCTTGGGGAGATCGACTCCATCGCCCTTGACGGGGCGGCAAACAAGAATACCGTGGTGCCTCACGCCCCTCATCAAGTAAAACACATCAACGAGAAGAAACAGAATTTCTTCAACTTGCATCTGCAGCTCACTATACTACATGGTTGCATGTTGCTCTTCAATCTGAGTTTTCCTTGGAGCCAACCCAAAGGCGCGAACATGATGCTGACTTCCTTTACCAACCTGCTTGTGCTCCTGGCTTTTGGGCATAGTGGCAAACGGTTCTTCAGGAAGACGTTGCATCTTCAAGTTGACGGAGGCTCTGAAAACTGGAATCGCTACACGTTCGGCTTTTGCGCCCTGCTGGTTCATTATGGCATCTACCACAAACTCGTGTTGCATCGCCTGATGGTTGGACACACCCACAACGATGTTGATGGCTGGTTCGGTTTGATGAAGATGTACATATTCGGTAAGGATGCTACAAAAGCAGGCCGATGGCTCATCTTACTCGAAGACTATATCAGCTGGCTTGTATCGTGGCCGGTAAATAAGTTCTTGAAGCTGGTACAAGTTCAGGGTCAGCAGCTGGACTTCAAAAAGTGGTTGAAGCCGCATCTGAACTGGGACCTCACGGGATATGGAGGTATGGTGCGCGACGTGCATTACGTGGAATTCCAAAAGGACGAGCATGGCGTAGTTCGCATGAAGTACAAAGGGGGGGACCATATTAAGCCATGTCTTCCCAAAGGCGTAGACGAGGACTTGACCAAAGGTCTGGAAGTAATGAACAGCTATCCCGACATTGACAGCTCTCCACCCTTGCAGGAAGTGCAGCCGCTTCCAGCGAAGGAGGAGGCAGCCACCCTGAATGCGTTTCAGCGGCTATGTGATCATGGTGTCGACCGTATCTCTCATGAGCAACAAGAACATCTATGTGGGTATTTTCCTTTACCACGAAAGCTTCCGACTACGACACCTGGAAGGGCCCGAAGTTTGATCAGCAGCAACCCTTGGACTTGAAGTTGCTGCTGAGCAACGCTTGGCACCAGAACACGACCGAGGCGTCCGACCCCGCAACAACCGAACCTCAACCAGAGTTGGAGACCATTGCAGACGGCAGAAATGTGATGGTCAAGGATCTGCCAGTGGACATTCCCAAAATAACGAAAAGATGTTAGCAAGAAGCACGTCGAGTTGAAGATATTTCTTTCTGGTGAGTTCTACAATAGTCACTTCCTTTAATTAGTACATGATATGAACCGCCATCAAGCACGCTGCCCATTGACTGACTAAAGCTATCCTCATTCTGTTCCTTATTATTCAGGTACAATAAGGGCGAGCTTAAGGCGGTGTTGGAGCATATGGGGCTCGACGGTGCGGGGCTGGCTGCAGAGTTGGCCACACGTTTGTTCAATGCGACCGCCGCAGCGCGCAAGGAACATCAGGAAAAGGGGCGTCGCGGTCAGCGTTCGAATGCAGGAAGCGCGAGACCGGTTTCCGACGACAACGGAGGTGAAGGTCGAGGCAAGGGACGTGGGGGGAGAACAACTGGCCCCGACAGTCAAGCTGCAGTTGCTGAAGCAGGTGCAGGGAAAGGTCGAGGCAAAGGACGTGGGGG
>LGRX02025507.1:0-46034 GCA_001247695.2 Cymbomonas tetramitiformis | reverse complement strand
CCCGTGACGAATTCTGAGAATTCGTCGAGCGGGGCCTAAGCGCCCGTGACAAATTCTGAGAATTCGTCGAGGGCCCTCGACGAATTCTCAGAATTCGTCAAGGGCTCTGGGGCCCTGAAAGAATTCCTGAAGAATTCGTCACCAATGTCACGAAACAGACACACCTAAAGCGGTTTTATTACCCGACTCAGGTAAGTATTTTTTGTTCTGCTCAAAACATGGAGTCCCGCAAAAAGAGACCCTCCAGAAAGCAGCTTGACAAAAAACAGCGAAACAATATCGCCACGTTTTGCTCGGCTGAATATTCATGCGGATGCTCTGAGAGATGCGATCGTCAGTTTGCGTACGCTTCCTACGAAAGAAACTATAATCATAAGAATCTTCTATCTCAGAGAGAGCTCACTTCTGTGCTGACTTCCACTATTGCTGATGCAGTCGTGCGGGACTCTAAAACAGGAGAGCGTTGCATCCCTTGTACCAGCACCCCGTTCAAGTTCGGTGACAAGAGGGTATGCGCTGTCACTTTCCGCAACTTATGGGGCTTGCCACGTGCTACATTCTTTCGGTATCAGAAGGCTGCCCTAGCAATGGATGGCATGATTCCGAAGACAACGGTTTTTCAAGAGAAAAAGATCCCCAAAACGCCGTTCGGTCATTGTTACGACGCTTTTAAGGACTGGGCTATGGTTCACATGTTAAAAGGTCTTCCACAAGACATGCCAACCGATGGGTCGCTACAGATCAAGCCGCTGGATTACGACGTCGAGTATATTAATTACCGACGCCTGGTGGCGGAACCGGTCCTTGTCGTGAATAAGACCTTCCGGAAATACTGCAGGCACTTGGTCAAGAACGAACTGAACATCCGTATTCGGAAGAAGGTCGAAGTGTCAGGCATGTGTTCGATCTGCGACAACCTTGACGCGCGTTAGGCTAAGTTGCAGGCTTCCGACCCAGACCATGACGCTTGGAAGGAGTTGACTAACCTGAAGGAATCACACAGCGAGACGCACAAGTATCAACGCAACTGCTACGACGCACGCAGGAGAGAAAGCGCTGATCCTCTTGGGGAGATCGACTCCATCGCCCTTGACGGGGCGGCAAACAAGAATACCGTGGTGCCTCACGCCCCTCATCAAGTGAAACACATCAACGAGAAGAAACAGAATTTCTTCAACTTGCATCTGCAGCTCACTATACTACATGGTTGCATGTTGCTCTTCAATCTGAGTTTTCCTTGGAGCCAACCCAAAGACGCGAACATGATGCTGACTTCCTTTACCAACCTGCTTGTGCTCCTGGCTTTTGGGCATAGTGGCAAACGGTTCTTCAGGAAGACGTTGCATCTTCAAGTTGACGGAGGCTCTGAAAACTGGAATCGCTACACGTTCGGCTTTTGCGCCCTGCTGGTTCATTATGGCATCTACCACAAACTCGTGTTGCATCGCCTGATGGTTGGACACACCCACAACGATGTTGATGGCTGGTTCGGTTTGATGAAGATGTACATATTCGGTAAGGATGCTACAAAAGCATGCCGATGGCTCATCTTACTCGAAGACTATATCAGCTGGCTTGTATCGTGGCCGGTAAATAAGTTCTTGAAGATGGTACAAGTTCAGGGTCAGCAGCTGGACTTCAAAAAGTGGTTGAAGCCGCATCTGAACTGGGACCTCACGGGATATGGAGGTATGGTGCGCGACGTGCATTACGTGGAATTCCAAAAGGACGAGCATGGCGTAGTTCGCATGAAGTACAAAGGGGGGGACCATATTAAGCCATGTTTTCCCAAAGGCGTAGACGAGGACTTGACCAAAGGTCTGGAAGTAATGAACAGCTATCCCGACATTGACAGCTCTCCACCCTTGCAGGAAGTGCAGCCGCTTCCAGCGAAGGAGGAGGCAGACCCCCTGAATGCGTTTCAGCGGCTATGTGATCATGGTGTCGACCGTATCTCTCATGAGCAACAAGAACATCTATGTGGGTATTTTCCTTAACCACAGAAAGCTTCCGACTACGACACCTGGAAGGGCCCGAAGTTTGATCAGCAGCAACCCTTGGACTTGAAGTTGCTGCTGAGCAACGCTTGGCACCAGAACACGACCGAGGCGTCCGACCCCGCAACAACCGAACCTCAACCAGAGTTGGAGACCATTGCAGACGGCAGAAATGTGATGGTCAAGGATCTGCCAGTGGACATTCCCAAAATAACGAAAAGATGTGAGCAAGAAGCACGTCGAGTTGAAGATATTTCTTTCTGGCGAGTTCTACAATAGTCACTTCCTTTAATTAGTACATGATATGAACCGCCATCAAGCACGCTGCCCATTGACTGACCAAAGCGTTCCTCATTCTGTTCCTTATTATTCAGGTACAATAAGGGCGAGCTTAAGGCGGTGTTGCAGCATATGGGGCTCGACGGTGCGGGGCTGGCTGCAGAGTTGGCCACACGTTTGTTCAATGCGACCGCCGCAGCGCGCAAGGAACATCAGGAAAAGGGGCGTCGCGGTCAGCGTTCAAATGCAGGAAGCGCGAGACCGGTTTCCGACGACAACGGAGGTGAAGGTCGAGGCAAGAGACGTGGGGGGAGAACAACTGGCCCCGACGGTCAAGCTGCAGTTGCTGAAGCAGGTGCAGGGAAAGGTCGAGGCAAGGGACGTGGGGGGAGAACAATCGGCCCCGACGGTCAAGTCTAGCGTCAAGCAAAAAAGGGTGGAAAGTGTCAGGTAAAGGACGTGGGGGAGATCAACTCGGCCCCGGGACAAAGTACAAGCTGTCAAGCAAAGGAAAGGTCGTGGCAAAGGACGTGGGGGGAGATCAACTGTGAGTCCCCAACAGTCAAGCTTTAGTTGCTGAAGCAGGTGCACGGAAAGGTGGAGGCAAAGGGAGAGGTGCCGGCATGCGCGCTAATGCTGCCGCTGGCATGAAGCGTGTATACCCATCGTCCCCTCCTTCCTCCCCTGTCCAAGACAGTGTCAAGACTCGCAAAGTTGGACAGGCGGAAGCAGGTGATCCTAAACGACCACGAGGTTCTCCCCCTACGACAGCGTCTCCCACCTTTTCCCCTCCTCAACGGAAGGCCAGGACACGTTCTGCCAACAATGGCCGCTGGCTATTTCAGGAATCGCCCGAGAAGAGTGAGTCGGACTCGTATGACGACATGCCTTTACTTCAGCGAGCAGCAAGGCCCGTAACTGCTCCAGCAGTTTCTGTGAAGTCGGACTCATCAGACGAGGACGACATGCCGTTGGCGCAACGTGCTGTGGCTCGTTTCCTCCCGGCAGACTACACCTTCGAAATGATAACTGCAGTTCCAAAAACGTTTGCTGTCACCGCTGCAGGTGAAAACAATCCCGCCGACGAGTGCTGGTTTACGGTTCCACTTGCACGTGGGAAGGTTTCACTTCCCATGCACTATGTTGAGGTCTTGGACTTGGATTTGGAGAAACGTTTGGTACACTGGCAGTTCTGGATTCCACGCGCTGCGAACCTTACGCCGGCCTCCAAGCGCAAGCTGCGCACTTTCAAGAACACGGACTTGCTGTTTATCGCAGCCGCTTTCAGGCGCGGAGGAGTTCGGCACAGGGCGTGGCATCCCTTCAACCCTGCGGAAATGCTGACTTGCTGGGATGAGCGCATCTGTCCGCCCGAGGGCGGTATGCCTTCAGGTCCTGAAAAGGAAGAGCTTTTAAAGACTATTGCCGACAACCCGTTCTCTGAGTAGAATCTGTTTTACAAGTTTGTTTACCCTGAACATGGCGTCCTTCTTTTTACAGATCTTCCTACCATGTGTATACTGTTTCAATCCCAGCTCGCTAGAGCGGTTTCTTTGTATGATATAAGGAAATACAAACTCGAAACGGTGACAACGCGCCGTGTAACTCTTGAGTATGTTGCTTAACTTCACATGGACAATTCCAGCGCTCAGGGGTTTCAGGGTTTGAGGGGTAAAATGACCAAAACGGTCACCAAAATTATGCATCCAACTATTCCTGTGTGCAACTTGCGATTGTGGACTTGTAACCAAGTTCAAACCCATCAAAATAACGTAACAACTGTGCTTTAAACTCCTGCAGTATAGTTTACCACCCAATTTCCAGGGTTATTTCCCATACGACTGGCCCCGTAATGATTTCCCCATCTTAGGGTCGAAATTGAAAAAATCCAATTTTTTCCAAGGAGTTCTTATTGTTATGCATCAAGCATATGTAAAGTATATTGAAAATACATACTTGAAAAAGTTTTGGGGATTTTTCGTCGAGAATCGTATTTTTGGTGATTTTTCTGAGTTCGCGTGGCAGAAAAACACACTAAATCGTCGAAAAAACATCAAATTTCTCAAAATTTGCATTCGAGAATGTTATTTTTTGTTTAAGTGCATCAAATGTGTGTAAATTCCACAAAAAAAAAACTGACCCCAAAAAAATGAGACTGGAATGAGACTGGGGCCAGTCTCATTTCGGCGATTCCATCGTTATGTTTGGGTTGGACCGTCGGCATGTGTGTGTAGATGTAAGTACAAATGGACCAAGCGATGAGTTGAACGTAGATGCTGTGCCTTGTGAGATGTGCAGCTCCCCGATGACACAGTAGATAATCCAATCATCTTGTGTGATAGTGAGCATGCGGAGCACTTTGAGTATCACATTAATTGTCTCACGCCATCCTTGGACTATGTACCCTCCGGGAGTTGGTTATGCCCTACGTGTAAGGCGGCCAATTTGTTTATCATTGAAGAGGTGCTTGACAAGAGGACCATTAGCGGAGTTGTTGACTACTTTGTTAAATGGAAAGGCTACGATGATCCATCTTACAACTCGTGGCAGAAGGTTGGTGATATTCCCAAGGGATCGAAGAAGTTGATTACTGAGTATAATAGGTATCACAAGAATGCTTAAGACCTAGATTATTAGATAATAGAATTTTGCGATACAAATGTAAATTAGTGCACATATGATATACCTATAGCAAAGTACCTCTGGTTTGAAGCAGGGTAGATATCTTCCGCGGAGGTGACTCGGCCCGCATCGGGAATCCACTTCGGCCACATTTTGGCCCGTCTCGGCCCGAACCCAAAATTTTAATTTTAAGTATGACAATTTGTCAAAAATCGATAAATTTTGGAAATTTATTGATTTTCCCCTCTCAATGCGACTCGGCCCATCCGTAACGTTTCCTTCGGTCCGCCTTCGGCCCGGGCCTCCGTGACACGGCCCCGGGCCGGCCAATCCCAGGAGGATATCTTCCCTGGTTTGAAGTGTATTGATGTGTGCACTTTGTTGCCTTTGTTTGGGATGTTGTGGTGTCATTGTGTTTATTATCATTGTGCATTGTTTGATTGTTGTTTTTAAGGGTGTGCCATTACAACCCTCACATATAAATTGATATATTTGGCCATCCGTTGCGATTCGACTTGAAGGATGCATGAAATCTGCCAACATATGTGTGTAGACAAGGCGTACCTAGGAACTGATTTTATAGCCTACACACATGTCTAAAATTTTAGCGTGCAAATCTTTTACATGTCCTTAAATTCAGTTTGTTTTACAAGTATATTCGACCCAAGCAAACACTAAAATTTAGCTCATGTTAAGAAGTTCATTAAAGTAAATGCATACCACGCATAAGCTTGAATTCGCATATTTTCCCAAGCTAAAATTTACTTATAGTTGGAAATGCTATGTGTCAGGGATATGACCGATGACATATGTGTCATACATGTCATATATGTCATATTGTCATACATCTCATACCATGTCATGTCATGTCATGTCATGTCATGTCATGTCATGTCATGTCATGTCATGTCATGTCGTGTCATGTGTTATAATGACATACAGTCGTCGAGTATCGTCAGTACGGTCGACTGTGACATGTACAGTCATACTATCTGTCATCCACTCACCATGAGTGACATCTGTTATCGAGAGGCTGATTACAGCATCTCGATGATGAATGGCCACTACCCGGACTTAGGTACATCCCCTTGTACCTAACTCTGCATGTGCATTTCAGCCCGTGGGATGGCGAAAAACAACCGAGCTGACTTGTGGCCAATATATGTTGTTCCCAATACACCCCTTTAGGACATGAAACATGTGGTTGGCGGCATTTGACTCGTTTGGGTGGTTTGGGTATGGGCTAAACTTATGCAAATTTCAGATTTTGTTGATTTTCGAAACTTGCGTTTTCTTAGGTACATCCCTCAGGTACATCGAGGCGGAGGCATCTATTTGACTGCTTAATGGTAACTTACAGAAATCACAGCAAACACTTTAGGCATACTATATACACTTAAACGCAACTAGAATTTGCTGGGTTGCGATAGGAAACCATTATATCTACTCCAAATGCTAGCTATCCATTGATGTAAATGTGTCTCAATGAGTACGGTATTTTTGACAAATCCGGAATATTGGTAACGAGTTAGATAACAACATGTTTCATTGTTCTCGTCATATTGTCGCACAACTGACTACCCGCCAATCGATGTGTGTGTGTGTGTGTGTGTGTGTTTGTATCGGTGCCCAACCGATAATTATACACCCCATGGCCGACGAGAAGCTTGCCCTCGTCTTCCGGTCGACTAACCATACGATAGCTTGGGAATACTGCATGAGACAAAAATGAACGTCATGCTAGTCACGATGCAATGACGGAACCGCAGAGGGGCATGCAGTAAAACAATTTCGTACCTGGAAAATATGCAATCGCCCGTCAGATGGATCCTCTGATGCCAGAACACAAATAAAGAGAGTGACAAAATAAAAACATGCCGACAAGCGCACGTTTAGAATGGATTTTTTTGTTGAAAACAGTCAAATGGTCATTTCCAGACGTTCAAATGAGTATATATTCTCGATCGCATCGGGGTGCGCGATATATCCCCATGGCAAGCATCGAGTTGGTCAACGTTGGTGCGTTGTACGATCCCAAACCGTTTAATTTAGTGTCATATACGGTCGAATTAGCTTAGGTACAAGGGGATGTACCTAAGGCCTCTTAGGTACATCCCACTGTACCTCCGGGTAGTGGACATGAAGCAAGACAGTTCTACTTGAAGAACAAACTGTTCTGAAGGGACGCGTCTTCGCTTCAAGCATGAATTGAACACCATGCGGGTATCATATGGCTTATTCGATCAGCCGATACTGTTGTTCACCCAATGCCCTCGGGTTCACAACCCGATAGTGGTAGCGCTTGAGAAGCGCGGGGGCATTGGCGTATATGCGAGAGCATTGAGCTCAAGCAGTAGATTCTGGATATCAGACTGCACTCATACCCACCAAACTCTTGCGCGTGCTATTGTCGTTCAATAATAGCCGTGCCATACATATCGCTCGCATAGCGAGCCCTGATAGTGGTATTCTATTCGTCCAGGCGACGAACGAGGACACATAAGTGTGTGCAGTGCAGCAATAGAGATATATTGTATATTGTGTATGTAACAGGTTCGCGCATACATACAGGCGACAGCGATCGCGCATATACGACTATATATCGCATAATAACAACCGCTGCAGGATCAACAACGAACGGAGTGCGCGAGGAATTACCGTCGCGAACGCATTCGCTCGCATAAATATCGTCAGAGAATAACAGCGACAAGGTGTGCTTACTGCATACAGATCGCACATATATGTTGTTATCATTCGCAGGGTTGGTACGATATGCGACATACGGACGCGCGAATGATTAAACCGTCATCAGTATGTATGATCCGTACGCGCGATGGCATTCGTACCATGCGACACATACCGGCGACATAAATGTTCACTCTCCGCAGCGACAGCGATGATTCGCTATTCGCACTAATTGTTCAGTGCAGCGCACATACATAATTCGTTATTGCAAATGGTTTGCAAAAATCGCTTGTCGACGCGCATACGATGATTTAGCTTGTCAGAATATGCGCACACCTGCAATGATTTCATCATGCTTAGAGGACGCGCGATGAGGGCGCATAATTCATATATGCAGCACGCTATTCAATATCTGTGACGCGCGCACATAGCATACAGAGATGATGTTTGTTCAATTACTGGCAAATGTACATACAAAGTTTGCGGTCAGACACATAATATAACATCAGATGAATATTTATGTTGTGCAGTCATATGTGTATGTACCATGCAACATACATCACATATGCAGCATACACCATCTGTCAGGGTCATGATCGATGACATATGTGTCATACATGTCATACGTGTCATACCTGTCAGACATGTCATACCATACAGGGTCATGACCGATGACATATGTGTGATACATGTCATACCTGTCAGACATGTCATACCATGTCATGTCATGTCATGTCGAGTCATGTCATATATTATAATGACAGTCGTCAGTACGGTCGACTATGACTGTACATGTCGTCAGATGATAAGTCACGGCATCTTTCATTATTCAAGGAAAGACTTGAATGACACCTGTCATCGAGAGTTCGTACGTCGAACTCGAAGATGGCAAAGCAAGATACATCTTGAAGAAACAAACAAGAACCATCTTTGCTTTAAGCATGTGCGGAACACGCATGCGCAGTATTATGGAGCGAACGAATTATTCGTTCTGACGATACTGGTCGTTCAACCAACGTCTCGGGTTCACACCCCAATGGCGGTACCATCTATGCGATGGGAGACGTATGGTATAGATGAGGAAGCGTTGTGCTTCAGCAGTATCTTCACACAGAAGTTCTGCACTCATCCCGCTATTATCTTATGCTTGTGTTGCCGTTCTACAACGCAGCGTATACTTGTATTTTATATGATATATTGAGGGCTCGCTTATCTAGCCCTAACACCATCCATACCGTATATACCAAGTGTATGCAGCAATATCATGCATCACAATACCATGCATCACAATACCAAGCTGCGGTATACTATACTTTTGTGCAGTGATTGTGTGCGCGACTGACAACATACTATAATTCATTATTCAGAAATCATGTGTGCACGACATAATAATGTGTTTGATGTATATGCATTCATCCAGTATTTCTTGATACATATACACCCAGCCTGATCACGATAGCGGTTGGTATAGCAGCAATACACCCACATTACTATAACTATAATCCAGACATCATAAGATGCCAGCAGATTGTTAGACAGGAATTAGCTTAGATATCCATGACGAAGGATTTGGGATTGGATACTCCTGTTTATGATACAATCATGCTGGAAGGCTCATCGGACCTGTCTGTGAAAATTCACGTGCATATCACCCAGAATATTACAACTGAGGTATATAATATATCATGCCATGTTTCACGCTGTCCAGTGGTATACAGACTTACATGGTTGATAAAGTTGATGTAACTTGACTCATAATTATATACTTCAGATGTATGTAATAAATGTGTGTAGCACACACACACAAAGAGCACAACTTGTTCATTGACATATGTGGATGTGTGTGACTCAACAGTGAGTGCCACAATGATATATCTGTACATATATCACACACACACACACAATAACAACAACAACAACTATACTGGAAGATATATATTGACATTACACTTAATCAGTAAAGTGTAAATGATCAATGTACATATGAAAATAAAGTGTATACATCGCTTATGTACAATTAATGCATACATACCAGCCACACACACATGTGCGTGTGGACTGTCAGCGATGGCGATACATATGGGACAGGATAAAACAACCTGCTGAAGGGCTGGATGGAGAATATCTCCAGACCCGAAGGCAGTATACAGTGCTCAAATAAACAGTTGGTCACTGTTGAGCACTGTCCATGCATCCCACACAATCGCTGGAGCAACTTCATTATCTACTTATGCATCATGCCAATTGAATCAGAAACCTGATCACAATTCAGTGCATACTTTGTACAGTAAATCAGAAATTCAACATGATATCTGACAAAGTAGATAATAGAAATACTGTGAGCATTTGCTCCAACTACTTGGTATCTGGGTGGCAACACCACCCAGAGAACTATCATAGATCCAAAGATATAAAGCAGATCTCCAGCAGACTCACTCGTGAGACTTTGCAATGCGATCGACTGCCAAAGACAGGCGACAGAACCAAGGAGCAATCTCGCCTGAAAAGGTCATCTACGGAGTTGATAGTCCTAAGTAAGTTAAAAACTATCTGACAGACATCAGTCAGTGACTACAAGTCACTGTTGATAAAAACACACATTATCACCACTTTTTGCATGGTCGTGGGTTTCAATCAGCAAAACCCCATGTGTTGACCATCACATATCTTCACGAAAATGCCATGAAAAATATCATGTGTAAAAGTGAGATATGTTACATGAGTTATGTAAGATGTACACATTGCTATATATATATATATATGTATATATGGCCAAAAACAGTTAAAATGGGTAAAATCCCATTGCGGGAGATTTCAAAATTGAAATTTGGACTCGATTTTTTCACGGAATATCATTTTATACCTATTAAGGTACCTGAAAAATATTATGTGCACATTCATATCTCACGTAACACCCTAAAAATCTTGTGTGTAACACCTAGGGGTGTACATAGTGGCTGTGGCTGAATGCGTGAAAAACTCACACGCATGATTTCAAAATGAAAATTTGGGTCTAATTTTTTTCGCTGATCCAATTTCTCATCTATTGATAAATATGCCCAAAATATTTCAGCACTTGTAACACCCTGTAACACCCTGAAAATCACGTGGATGTAACTGAGGGTGTAACATACCCCTAAAAACCACGTGGTAAACAGTGACATATTAAATACAGTTTTGCTTTAATCCCTTCAGGAAATGTTCATATTGCTTAAATTTGATATAATTAGGTGTTACTGATACCATGTAACACCCTAATGTCACTGTAGGTGATAAGGGTCGCTGTAACCCTACACACCCTAAAATGCCACTATATAATAGTGAAACACTCTGTGTTTGGCATTTTGGTCATGCTGAAATCAGCATATTCATGACCAATATATCGGGCAACAACCCAATAACTGTAGGGCAACAACCCAAGAACTGTACAGCTGCTTCCTATGGGAATTGCATGCTTCTTCGTGAGGTAATAGGCACTTGACAACTGCCTGTGGAGTTCACACTTCCTTGAGGGGGGAAGAAGGTGGAACCATATATATACTTCACCTCATTATATCAATGTACAAGAATAATACATGTACAATATATATATATATATATATCACACACACACACACATCCATTTTGCAGGTTTTGTTGGTGTGGTGTTTTTATCTTAGATGGCAGAAGAACAAGCAGCTATTCCAGCTATCGATAATGATCCTACTAACTGGTACTCTGACATTATGGGTCCTTATGATCATTTCAGCAGATTCAAAATACCTTCATGATTAAAGGGTTATGCTGACACACAGACCCGATATGATCAGATAGGATATTTCGATGCCATCGGCAGAATGAAGACAGACATGAGTCGGTGCAGAGATCCAGATACTGAGCCCAGGGAACCAGATGAGGATTACTCAGAGGATAACCCTACTGTACCCGACATGTACCCGGCATGTACCCGGCATGTACTTGGACAACGTACATATGTACCTGTCCACTCCCCACTTGGGGCCCAAAACTCAGTGAAAATCCGAGTTGTAAAAAAGTGCAATATTTTCACATATATGTCAAGGCCATGAGTGACTAAGACATCCTTGACAAGTTTCGATGTAAACAAATGAGTTATTCCTTCAGAAATGGACATCCGGAAAACAGGACTGGCGTGTACCTACGTGTACCTACATGTACCCCGTCGACGGGCACACACTTCCAGAACGGTGCATGCGGGGTGCATGTGTACGCAATCGAGTGCGTACGCGTGCACCCGGCATGCACCGGGCGGGTACATGTAGATACATGCCGGGTACATGGTCCCGCGTACGCATGCACTCAACGTGTACCATGCAGTACATGCTGAGTACATGCTGGGTACATGGTGTCTCGTACACATGTACCGGTCATGTACCAAATGGCAGACTAGTGCATGTTGGGTACATGTGAACGCACCCCCTTAGTACGACGTGGGTACATAGTAACCCCACGCGCGTTATATATGGCGTGCACGTGTACCGACAATGTACCATGTGTGAATTTAACAATTCACCATAACAAAAACGATCATTATATACAATTACATTTACCTATGTTTATCTATCATGCCTCATCGTCACTGGGATTCTCATCTCGGACAATCTGCTCAAAGAAGTCGGCTAGCGGATTCAAGACCATCGAGGTTTCCATGCAAGGATGCTTTCGAATCACCACTTGAGAAGCAATCTCCTCGGCAAGCACAAACGGTTCTTTTCGATCGAATTCAGTGGCCAGATTCTCTGGGTCCAAGACGTAGAAACACTTTGAAACACTTTCCGCTCCTATGATGGAATGCCTCGCACGCAAAGCGGCCGTTAAAGCTTTAGCTGGCTTCTTGAGCCACGAAACCTTGACAAACACGTACGGTCTTCCTCCAAGCTCCACTCGATAGATGTCATCCACCCGGCCAAACCTGGAATACAAGTATCACCCCCTCCCGACATCAAGCACGTATGCACCATCACATCGATATCAAATCAGTCTCGCACCGCTTGGCTCGTGCATGTTCGGCCCGCACACTACTGCACACGGGTACATGTGCACCCAAGACGTACCCGGTATGAAGACATGACGGGTACACATGCACCCACGCGTTCCCATGTTAGGTGTGTATGTACCGAGGGTGCACGGGTACTGGTGGTACATGATTGTGCACTCACCGGTCTGTTTTTGCCTTTTCCTTTGTTCGCTCGCGACCTTTCGTCCTCACCCTCTCGACGTAAAAAGATCGGAAGTAACATTGCACTGTCTTGAACTTTTTGTCCATGGATGCGGTCCGGAACTTCATCGTACCCACTTGCACTCGATTGAACTTGCGGCATCGAGGAGGGCAACCTTCGAGTAGAGCGCGCTCATACTCTGTGTATTGTCTTCCCAACCATGGGGTGGGGTCCAGGTCGATGTGCATCTTGCACTTGGCGGTACCCGGTGCGCCTTTGACCTGAAGGTGCGCCGTCTGCAAACAACACATGGCGCCTAAGCACTACGGAAATGCCGGGGACGTATGTACCGCGCGTGCACCGCATTACGGGTGCAGGCTAAATACACGTGTACCGGGCCAGCACTGGAAACGGTTGCGACCGGGTGCACACGTACTGACCTATGGTACATGGTGGGTACACGTGCACCCGCAATTTCCGATTTTTTTTATTTTTACGTAGAGCATTTTTAGGAATTCGCTTGTGGTCGAATGTTGGTAGTTTGCTCCAGTATTTTGTGTGTCCCTTCTCCTTGCTCTCCAGAGCCATTCCCTGAAGTTTCCTAACGTCTTTCCCGTGATGTTTTGCCGTGCGCGTGCATTTGCGTCCCTCGTTGTTAGGGTTATTTTAGGGTTCGCCTTTGTACTACAGTAGTTCCGTTTTAAGTGGGTGGGTGGTAGTGCGTCATTTGGTTGGTTGGGGTGCTTATTTTGGGCCTGTCTTGTCCATCTCGGGTATCGCTGTAGTGTTTTCGCTGTTGTCGAGTTGATGGTTACAACGTTACATTGCCCTAAATCCATATATGTAACGCCCCTAATATCATTTCCTTGGCGGGCCTCATTTTTTGTATGTCGTCCTCTAGTTGTGCAAAACATTTGGGGTGTTTCGGTGTGTTTTCCAATTTTTTTTACTTTTACGTAGAGCATTTTTGGGAATTCGCTTGTGGTCGAGTGTCGGCAGTTCGCCCTCATACTTTGTGTAGCGTGTCTCCCTACCCTCCTGAGCCATTCCCTAAAGTTTTTTCATGTCCCTCTCTGTATATGGGGCTGTGTGAAGTCATTTGTGTCTTTAATTGGTAGGGTTTCGGTAGGGTTCGCCTGCATATCGTGGTAATGTCGTGCAAACTTGCCGAGTGGGAATGTAATCTAATATTGCTATCAGTGTACCATGTATTCTTTTGTTTAAGTATATATATGCAGCGGTTCATTGCTGCCGTCCTCTTCTGTCGTGCGTACATGCCATGGGAATTCAGTTTATGTTCATTAGTTTCGTGGTTGATTATAATCGGCTATATGGTTGATTGTAATAAAGCCGCGTCCACGTGAAGGCGGCGGCCACGTGCACGTGGTCCCCCCGCCACGACCCAGTGGTTTAGGTCGGATTGTTGAGGTACACGACGCTCGCCACGCACGTTCCTGCGAAGCATAGTCAGTCGGTACATTACCGGTACACATGCACCCGGGAATAATCACAATGGTACGACGTGGGTACATGTGTACCGCGCGTGTACGGTGAATGCGGACACATTCTCCCACTAAGGCATTCCCACACGACGCGCCCACGCAAAATAAAAAATTTGGCAGGGCCTCCGGCACACATTGTGACCATAAGCAAGAATTTCCGGCATATTTCGTTTCACCTTCATGCGTAAGTGTCCGGTACGTATGTACCGACGTCACACCGGCCATGTACCAACTGAAGAACGGTAAGGTGCACGCGTACCCGGGGTGCACGCATTACTTTATGAAGGGAAGAACGCACCTTGCATCGACATCGTCGGGTGTCGTGAACGGGTCGTTGTCGACCGTGTTGTCGCCATGCATGCGCCGGGGCCGGGCGAAGATACCGAGGGCGTCCCCGACGCTCCTGCCCATGTCGCATGGATCTGCATACGGGAAGACATTGCGGGTACATACGTACCGAACATGTATTAGGCGGCATAAGGTACATACACGGACGCATGTACCCGGCATGTACCCGGCGGCGAGTACATGCCGGGTACGCATGCCGCGCCGCGAGCAAGTACACGTTGGGTACAAGGTAAAGGTATATGTGTATCCGGCATGTACGCATAGACGGTTACATGTGTACCGCATATGTACTATCACCGTACGTTTCCTGTACATAGGGACCTTATCAGTACGCAAATGATGTACTCTGCATGTACCCGAACGTAAATTTTGGGTACATATGTTATTTCTGCACCCCACTTAAACTTCATTCTTGTACTATTGTGTACTTACTCGCGGCGGATGTTGGGTACAATTAGGGTATACATGAACCATCCCGTTACTAAAATCCGCCGCGAGCAAGTACAAGAATGAAGCCAAAGTGGGGTGCAGAAATAACATATGTACTCAGGTTTGGTATATGCAAGTGCAAGCGAGTACAATTTACACTTTTCCCGACAGCTTCAGGTACAACCCAGGCGCACGTGTACCCAAGCAAACATCACCAAAACGCAAAAAAAGTCACCAAACCCCCCAAAAACAAGTTGGCCTCATTTTAAAGCGCACGACGAGCGCAAAAAATAATCGAGTGCACGACGAGCCCGAAAAACATTTTAGTTGCACGAAAAAATGGGCAAACGTGTTGCACAAAAAAAAAGGAACAGAGAAAGAAAATCGTGTCTCAATTAGGATGACCGCCCGAGTAGAGCGGTGGGGTGGAATAATCGATGACGATCGCGATCGATACGTACGTGACCTGCGTGCCTGCGATCCCCAACCCGCGAGCGCGAGCGTCATGCGGTGGATTATTCCATCTCCAATCGTCCGATGGCATCGCATGGCATGGCACACGTTTCGCAGAATTCGTCATCGTCATCGTTATCGTCGATCGTGCTCGCGTGACGAGGACGTGCTGTGACTTCTCACGCCCCCCAACGCGCAACGGGAAGTCAAGGTGTCCACTGTAGGCATTTTTGCAGAATACTGTACTGTAAAAGTTCAAACTCACCGGTACAGCCGTCAACGCTTCACATTTCACCGTCCAGCAGTGTGCAGCAGCGTGTGGTGGCCTCGCCAGCGGGTTGCATGTTATGATATTTCTCATTCTTGCTCGCTGCAATATGTCACAGGTTTGTAGTGCATGTTTTTATATGTATATGTATTATTTTGTGTGTGCTTAGCGCGCTCATCCTTGGCATGCGCGGAACTTTGACTTGGAGTGAACGGGAAGATTCCCGCGAGTCCTTTGCACTCGAAATAGTTGGTTCAAATCCAACTCACTCCACCTCTCCTTTTCAGTTTCCCTCGTTAATTTCGTTTTTCACTTATATTATCTTTCATCTTTACTAAACGTTACTCGGTTGTTTTTGTTTTTCAGATCGCTGAAAATATTCGAGTGGTGAAATCAATTTTTCCACCATCATCTCGCGTTTACATTCGCGCTTCTTTGAGGTTCCTGAGAGAAGCCACCCGATCCATTCCAGAGTCAATCGATTCCAAAAGAGCCGTGAGCTCCTCACCCGATAAGATCTGTGTCGATTCCATAAATACAAAGTAAAATGAACGTGTAAAAGCTACAAAGAAAAATCGTAGGGCACCACCTCGTCGTAATTTCCCAAAGCCGAATCAGCCGCTTCTAGAAAATAGGTAGAATCTGCTTCCGAATGTCCCACAAGGCGTGGAGACGCTCAATCGAAAAATAGCGCGGAAATAAAATAAAATTCTACTCTAAAATACAGTTCACGCAAGCGTGAGAAGGACCATAACCTGCTGGAAACAGCTGAACAGGCAGTGGGGACCCGCTGCCGACGGTGAAACAACGGATCACTAAACTCGGATATACAAACGATATATACCCGAGATGAGTGACACAGGCTGACCACCGAAGATGACATACAGGAATGACACTAGACTGTACGAACTAGTCGTAGTGTCAATTCCAGCATATTGCCCTTACTTCCGGTAATATATACTAATACATGTCGATCATCTATATACTTTGCTCTTAATGTTTTGTCATTATGTTGCATAAGAAGCAGGAAATTGATCCTTCCTTGCTAAGGTGTAGTGAGCCTTGTACAAAATCATACCCTTGCACAGATACGCATACGTGCGGGTACCATATCTGTGGATAAATAAAAACTGCTATGCTACCTTTGCCAGACCGTGGTTTGTCATTCGGATCTTATGGCCAGTAATCCGAGCTACCGGATACTGAGGTGGACGGAGTTGTGATCCTGAGTTATGCTTGACACACATAACTAAAACAAATTTCACATTAGTACGTTGTCGAATCCACTCTATGAAATGTTCGTCAAAGCGCGCGTACCGGACCGAAAAATAAAAGGAGCACTGGGGCAGATCGGGTGAAGGATTTAATCCAATATCTCGTTAAGCAGGGCCCACTCCGTTTGCATTAAAACAAGCCCCAAAATCGGGCTCTCCATAGTATTTCTGTGAACTTCGGGGGAGTAAGCTCTCTGAAGGGAGGAAGAGGTGGATGCATTATATAAAGCCGTAAAAACATATTTGTTTTTTAATCGTCACTCTGAAATACGATACGAACGGCAGCGCAATATCTATCCGTAACGTAAACCTCGGAAGATACCTTGAAACGTCACTCTGAAATACGATACGCAATTCATGGGGGCTACATCCTAAGAACTGTAAACCTTGAAACGTCACTCTGAAATACGATACGCAATTCATGGATACCTTGAAACGTCACTCTGAAATACGATACGCAATTCATGGGGGCTACATCCTAAGAACTGTAAGGCTAAATGCCTAAGGTGAGGGTTTAAAGTGGACTCAGTTCCCCCCCCCATATCCTTAAAACACCTTGAGGGACGCCTCATCGGTGTAAGAAGACTGGTACCAGCTCAACAACAGAGACATCAAAGACATATACAAAGGTATGCACCCTATATTGTGAGGTCACAACTCTTTTAACCCCTAAACTGCTATGTGATGAGCTAGCTCATCAACGGACTTACTTTCAAATTCATTCCTCGGAATGAATTTGAAAACTTGTGTCAAGGACAGTGGTCGGAATCACTCACCTAAGTTATATACGTCTACCTGAACATGTATTCCTAAAATTTATCGACTTACTTTACCCATATATCAATGATATATATCTCACTTAGAAGCATTTCTCACGTCCGCGAAACCTCAAAGTTTGCCATTCTCGTGTGATGTGAAATCTAAGAAATCGCTTTTAAAACGCGTAAAATCGTGCTACATGCTTTATTAGCCACGTGTGTGAAATGTTTTATTGTATATTGTCATATCAAACCGCAACGCATCTCACGTGGAGCATACACCGACTTTCTACACAGCTTTTCCCCCCAAAACACCAAATCTGGCCTTAAGTATGGAAAACATTGAAAATCTAATGTTTTTTCTTGTTTTTTGGTGTTTTTTTCACCTATATTGCTACGTATTTCGATATATAAGTGACATTTACCCCCCAACCTCGTTGTATATCTGAAACCATGCATAAACCTCGTAGTTTGATGGACGTGGGCAAATCCAACACTCGAAGTTGTGGTCGTGAGAGAGCATTTCCCGGAAACATGATCTCCAAAAACCCGATATTTTTGCTTGTATATTCTCGATATATCGATATATATTCCGAAATTACGTGTGTGTGATGGCCCAAAATGTTTGTGTATGGGTATCGAATGGTAAATGCTATTGTGCACACGTGACACGTCGAGATGCACGATGATAAAAGTGAATTTGCAAAAGAATCGTTTTTGGTAAAAAATTCCCTCCGCAGTTTAGGGGTTAAGAGGGGAGATCTGTCAGGGATATGATCGATGACATATGTGTCATACATGTCATACGTGTCATACCATGTCATGTCATGTCATGTCATATGTTATAATGACATACAGTCGTCGAGTATCGTCAGTACGGTCGACTATGACATGTGCAGTCATAATGTCTGTAGTCCACTCACCATGAGTGACACTTGTCATCGAGATGCCGGGTGCGGCAGCGAGATGACGAAGCAAGACAAGTCTTGAAGAACAAACAAGTTCTGAGAGGACGCGTCTTCGCTTCAAGCATGAACTGAACAGCATGTGAGTATCAAATGGCTATTCGATAAGCCGATACTGTTAGTTCGCCCAATGTTCTCGGGTTCACAACCCAATGATGGTAACGCTTATGAAGCGTGAGGACATTGAGGTATATGAGAGAGCATTGAGCTCAAGCAGTGGATTCTGGATATCAGACTGCACTCATACCCATCAATACTTGTTGCGAGTTGCTACTGTTCAATAGCAGCCGCATAGCTTGAAAGGTTGAATATACAACCTTGACAGGAAACGGGTTCTGCTCGAGTTTGCACGTAAGCTGCTTCATGCCGACGCACCCTTTCAGGGGACGTCGGACTTGCTGGCAGTTGAGCTGAGCTACGGCAAGGACCCCAACGACTCGATCATGGACTTCAACGCCGCGCTCGCCGCTGCGAAGCGCAAGAACACCCTGGACGAGGACGACGTCAAGGGGCAGTTCATTCAGGCCATGGACGCCGACTACTACAGGCCTGATGTGGTGTCGCGGCTCCTGCTGCACGACCAACGAGCAGCGGTGTCCCTGTTGACCGTTCAGCAGTGGGCCCGCGAGTGTCATGCGGCTCACGTGCGGGCTGGCACGGCTTCGCCGAAGTCGGCTGCGGTTGGCGGCCACATGTTGCCTGCGAGGTTTGGCGACCCGCCGGGTGGGCACACTTCCGCGGACGCCGACGTGATGGAGATCCTCCTCGCGTTACGCAAGGAGGTGCGCGTTCTCTCCGACAAGGTCAACGGAAAAGGCTTCACTCCCCGCGCGGAGAAGCCTCACAACCCACGCACAGGGTTGAAGCACCGCTTCGCGGCCTCTCCGCTCCAGGAGGGGAATTACTCGCAGGGGAATTCGAAGCTTGTGGCGTTTCATCGTGGGACTGGACAGGCGATCCCGCTTTGCCAGCACTCGACGTGCACGACGGCGCAAGCTAGGCATTGGCACCGCGACTGCCCACACGGCGGTCCGCGTGCGGAGAAGACAGCTGCTGGGGCGCATTCTTTCGCGGTTCAGGACGTGGAGGGCGACTTCTACGCCGCTGCCTTCCAGCACGCCATCGACAACAACGACACCGACCGCTTCGACGCACTGTGCTTCTTGGCGGGCGGCAAGCCCGTAATGCTCGAGGACCTCTCCGCCGCCTCCTTCTGTGTGGGCGACACCGTTGAGACTCACGCCATCGACGAGTATCTGGGGTGCTGCCAACCCGCTGACACCCGCGTCGGGGTCTGCGCGGTTGGTGGTGCCATGCACGTCAACAACTTCCAGATCCACGACGAGATCCCGGACAACGCTCTGGACGTGCCGCCACCGCCAGCACCGCCTACCGCTCCGCAGTCGGTGGTGTCCGACGAGGGCATGTACCCCGTCAGCGCGCTGCACGCCCACGAGCCAGACACGTCCTTCATGGACAAGTTTGCGGTGCGGCTTGAACTCACTAACCCTGACCCGCCCCTCGCGATGCATTGCATGGGGCCCGTGGCACCCGTTGATTCGGTTTCGGTGACTGAGGAGGAGTCCGAGGATGACGACGAGGGTAATCCGCCGCCGCGGCAGGCTCTGGGCTGCGGCAGACCGCCGTTGGGCTTTGGGTACTCTGCCCTGACGTCGCTCGCGGTTTGCATGCTCTTCGTCGTGTGTGCCGCTGCTGGGCCGTCGGCCGCTTCAGCCTTCGGTGGTGCTGGCATGGGCGCCGAGACGGCTCCACCGGTCGGTGGTGTCGTTCACGGACTGCCGGGGATGCTTCTGGCGCCGACGACGGCCTTGCGCACATCTTCAATCGACAATCGAGGTTTGGGTTCTACCCAAAATTGCCCCACGCATGATTTCTCGGCGGCACCGGGGCACACCGGCGACGAGGTCGGTGGTGCTGATGTGCAACCACCCGCAGCTATCCCACCGTTCCAGTGTTGGCGGCCGGCGGGGTGGTACTCGGCCGCGGAGATCGACTGGTCACACAGGGCGCAATTGACAACGGCAACATCGGAGCTTTCTAAATTTGCTCCACCGCATGGATCCTCTGACAGTGCAGACACCGATTGTGTTTCGGAGAACAGTGGTACCAGCTCTCCTGGGCGCTGTGACAGTGGTACCGGCTCTCCCGGGCGCTGTGAAAGTGGCTAGTGCTGACGTGATTGAGATTAGCCTGCCTTCAGTTTGAGATGCTGTGGGCGTGCAGGTTGCCCCAAGATGGGCTCTGTTTCGGGTTTTCAGTGTATCAGAATTCAGCAGTAGAAAGTAGTGGCACAGCTGCTGCACTGCCTGTTTGGGAGAAGGGGTCTGGCCAGTATGAGCACAGTGCCTCCTGACCCGATAGCACTGACTTTTCTGCCTCCCAGTAGGCATTTGTTTCCTGTTTCGGCTACCTAGTTTGGTCCCCACACTAGGTGGTGTGCTGGATTTGGCATAGTGACACCTAAAATCTGTCACCTGCCTCATCCTAGAGTAGTCTGGGTGGCCGTCACTCGTAGGCCGAAATCTAATCCCTGAACTTAAAGTCAGGGCGGTATGTTTATCTCTTTTATCTGATCAATCCGACCGTTCTGATATCGAAACCCTATATTGGGGTATAACGACAAATAGATATATATATCGGCCCTGTATATCTAGCAGGTGTCACTCAAGGTGAGTGGATGACAGATGGTATGATTGTACGTGTCATAGTCGACCGTACTGACGACTGTCAGTCATTATAATATATGACATGACACGACATGACATGACATGACATGACATGGTATGACATGTATGACAGGTATGACACGTATGACATGTATGACACATATGTCATCGGTCATAACCCTGACAATATGTGCCTGACCATAAGGCTTGTGTCGCCTCGTTTTCTGGCGCTGACATTCCTGGCCAATAATACAAACTGACAAACGGGGCACTCCCGAATGTACTTGATGGCTGCCGTTGTCATTCCTGGCCAATAATACCGGCTACGCAGAAGATGAAGCATGCGATTTTTGCCTACATGACCAGAAATAGTGGCTGAGTGGCACTCATGAAGTAGAATGTGGCGAAGCTGTGTGATCTCACCGTCATCTGTAGGAACTTTGGCAGTAGGTGGAATGTAAAGCTGTCTGCCAAAAATGGTCTTGCGATAGATCAATCCCTGAATGAGCTCGAAATTGCTGACTGACTGTGATGATGTCGATGATGCCAGCTTAGATAATATAGTCTGTGCAAATGTGTCACGATCATACTGTGATATAATAATGTCGTGAAGCTGATGACCTGATGATGCAGATATAAGAGCAATGAATGTAGAATCTGTAGACGGAATGTCTGTTGAATGTGCCTCGCCGACGTCTATATGTTGCAGACAATCAGTGAGTTCAAAGAGTGTAGAAATACGGGTAAGTGCATCTGCAACCTTATTCTTCTCGCCAGAAATGTGCTCTATTCGAAAGTTGTACTCGGAGAGCTCATCCAACCATCTCGCCTGTTTGGGGCTTAGTGTGGATTTGGACTGGAAATAAACCAGTGGCTGATGATCTGAGCGAACAATAGTCTCAGGAGCTCCCAGCGAGATGTGGCGAAAGAACCGGAAGCCCTCCACAATGGCAAATAGTTCGATCTCAGGAATAGACCAACGTCTCTGTGTCGATCAGAAAGAGTGACGTTGTGATAATCACATGGTTTCATACCTTTTCCTTGATCCTGCAATACTACTTGGCCAACGTGTGTGCCTGATCCATCGACCTCCATAATAGATGGCAGTTTCTGATCTGGAAGCTGTAGTACTGGAGCATGGCAGATGGCACTTTTGAGATGATCAAATGCCTGCTGCTGCTCAGATTCCCAGACAAACTCTGCATTATCTTTAAGGAGACGATTGAGCGGCTCGGCAATCTTGGAGAACTTTGGTATAAATATCCTAAACTGGCCGACCATGCCCAAGAATGACCGAAGAGATGACTTGCCATCTTTAGCCATACGGCGTAGAGGCTGCTTACCAACGGTTGGACCATAGGACACTGGAGGCTGGATAGCCATGACTGCACGGATTCTGTCTTCGATGATTGAGAGGCCTGCCTTTGAGATGTGGTGTCCGATAAAATCGATGGATCTGACGAACAACTCAACCTTAGAAGGCCTGATGTAGAACTTATGATCTCTGCAGCGCTGTAAGAACTGTCGAACATGCTTCACGTGGCTGTCAAAATCTGGACTGTACACTATGGTGTCATCCATGAAAATGACCAAGAACTGATCGATGAAGTCAAAGAATGCTCGATTTCCAACACGTAGAGCGGTCGCGGGAGCGTTAGTTAACCCAAAGGGCATCACTGTCCACTCGTATGAACCATATCTAGTACGTATTGTTGTCTTATGGATGTCATCTGGATGGATGGGTATCTGATGGAAAAACTGGTTGAAATCAAACCTGCTGAACCATCGTGCCCCCTTAAGCTGTTCAAGAAGGGTATCATGAGGTGGCAATGGATACGTGTCCTTTATGGTGATGTTATTAACACCGTAAGGGCGAATTCGTTTTTAGCAGTATGGGATCAGTATGAGGGCGGAAACATCCATAACTACCACGGTATTGGATATTTATGAAGTATTAGTGTCCATATTGGGGACTTGGGCGAGGTCCCTCAGCCATTCAATGCCCACCAAACTCGGTTTATCGAGTGGAGGACTTTGTGGAAAGTGCAGGGGTGTTCTGCTGCCAGGTGACAAAAGCGTACTCTATGGAGAGTGCTCTAAAGGCTTCAAATCAAGGATATGGCCAGTGTCGACAACGGATCCGGATTCGTTGCTCCGGATCCAGACACAAATCAGAATCCGACCTATCGAATCCTCAATTTAAGCGGCTTCGAAAGATACAGATACGGGCAGATCCTGAAATTCTACTGGATTCGAAGCATCGAATCCTGATCCGTAAAAAATCCGTCAATTCCGACGATTCTGCGAATCCAGACCTGCCAAGTAAAAATTTGAACCCACATCCTTTAGGGTGTTTGCCAATATGGCCCTGCTTTCCCAGATGTGCTAAGAGGATAATTCCGTGACATTTGCCCACATTTTGATTAGTTTATATCCCTTGACAATCGAAATTCATATCACAATTGATAATTTGACATTTGACTTTTCGATCGGCGGCATGGAATATAACGGATCCACGGAGACTAATCCAGACATTTTCTGGATTTTCGAGTACGGATACAGTGACAATCCTGAAATTTCGTGTATCCGATCGAACGAAGCCTGATTTTCGTTGGCTCCGACAGGTACAGATACGAACGGATTCAAACAAATTGCTGGATCCGAAGCGTCGAAGCCTGAAAAATTTCTGGATCCGTCCTACGAATTTGGATTGGACCCGGATCCGCTGTCGACACTGGATATGGCATTTTCCCCCATTGGTATACACCATGATACGTCATCGCCCACTCATAACATCAAGTCAATAGTGGTGGCATGTTCATGGCGCATGCCCAAAAATGCCCCCAACAGTTGTTCAACAAAATTTCCTTAAGTATGGGGATGATGGGTCACATATATTCATGTGTGCACATACGGTGCGAGTGATAATGAAGTGTCATATCACCCATCTAGTTCCGCAATATAAGATATGCGAAGAATCGTGGCAAATGTGTGCCTAGAACTTGACTTATTGCCGAAAACGTGAAAATAAGTTCCTAGAAAACATAATCAGTACGAGCAGTATGGCAATTCGCCCTTAAGGTGTTAAGGGCTCGATAATCACAGCACATCCTCCACTTCCCCCCTGGCTTAGGAGCGAAAATGATTGGGCACCCATATGGTGATGATGATGGACGAAGGATACCCAACTCGACATATTTGATGATCTGTCGTTTGAGCTCCTCCATCATAGGCACTGGAATAGTACGAACTGGCTGTGATGGTGGCTTATGCCCAGGTTCAATGTTGATGCGATGATATCCACCTTCAAAACGTTCTGGCCTATGGCCAGCTGGAAGATCCTCCTGGAAAATATCTGAAAAGTCTTCTATGATTAGATCACGTGCTGCTGTGACCTCTGGGTCTTCCATGGTAGTGTCTGAGTCTGCTGCTGCCATGACCTGTCACAACGACGAACACGCTTGGAAGGGGTCCCTCGGGCACCCCTGAAAGGCCTGTCAGACCCCCCATATTTAGTCACGCTACCGCAGCCCATGTCAGACCCCACCGCATTTGCCCCCATCGCGCCCGTCTCAGCCGACAGCAAACGCCCCAACCATGGCCCCCTTTTTCAGTAATTGTCATTCCCCCCTCAGTCACGGTCCTACCCCAGTTCATTGTCCGCTCGAGCGCCCGGAGCATATCACGTTCACCCTCCAGCTCAGATCTCCCTCCCAGTATAAATCATGCACGACGCCTCGCCAAGCGCTACATCGACGTCGCCGCGACTAGCCCGTGCCGATCCGCGAGCACCGCAAAGCGTCAAGCACGACATCACGCGAAGTGACATCACGACATGACCACACATGACGTCTCGGCGATGCATGACAGGGCAAACGCAAGCGCGCGTGGACACCAAACGCCGCTGTCACTGGGAACCAATGGTCACAGGGCATCCGAAACGACAATGGCATCCACGGACTTCCACTATGCTCGCTTGAGTATTTAGCTAGCTCCTGCTTTCGAAAAGTTAGATCCGAACCTTTCAAAACCATTCTGCGGGACAGTGATATTTGCCTCTTGTGGCCTAGTATTAAATGTGATATAGGCATACATATACTTCGAATCCACATGAGAGCTTTGTCACTAGCAGTTTGTAAGAGTCTGGTTCGGATCCTCAGAGTGCCGGCACGCCACTCTGATGTATGTGCGAAGTCGTGCCGTTGTGCTTGTTTTATCTGTGAATTGCCCCCTGTGTTACTCGTTTGCCTTTCTGCTTTTCATGCTTCCAGCCGAGCCTGAATCTACAGTCTGCGAACACAAGTTAGACCCGCGCCCGTTTTGCGAATCCACGAGCCGGCGCGCCAGAAGCGCGTTGCCGCCTGGCATGTTTTACATGGAGTAGCAGTAGACACGCACGTCGCCGTCCGCAGCGGTGGAGATCCGCAGCTGTCCGAAAACGTTGGTGAATTCTCACAGAGTGGCATTTTCTCCGTTGAGCGCGTAGCGGCGAGATAGCCCAAAACTGCGTTTATCGTAAATTCACACCCGCGACGGCGAACCGTTACAGGCACTCTCAGCAGTGTTCACGTGTGTGCACGATACGCCCGGCCTTTTTGTGCCATATTTTGCACCATTTGCTATGCGAATTCGAACCCCGCAGGGCTTGCTTGCTGAATATGCTCAAACCGGCGTATGTGACCGGCGTTTGGGAATGCACAACCGTAGCCGCGCTGACTCGAACCGTGACACCTGACTTTTGCTGTTTGACGAGGTTGTAGCCGAACCCATGTTTTCCCCACAGTTTGTATGATGTTTACCTTTGTGATATCGACCTGCGCAGGCTGTGGCAACGTTGAATTCCCCGAACGGACCTGTGTGACAGGTTGTGGGAATTCACGGCTGACGGCGCGCCAGCTTGAGTCCAGACACCTGGCTGCACCCTTTTGACAACATTGCAGCAGAACGCATGTTTCCCCCTCAGTTTGTATTGTGTTTGTCTTTGTGAATTCGACCCATGCGGGCGTTGGCAGCGGTGAATTCCCCGACGGGCCTGTATGGCAGGTTGTGGGAATTCATGGTTGGCGACGCGCCAGCTCGGGTCTGGACACCTGACCCATGCCTTTTTGCCATGCGTGTGCTCGAAGCACGCCTTTGCCCGCAGTTTCTTTCATAATTTTTGACGTGAACTCGTGCTTGGCTGCTCGAAGGGCACCAACTAGGCCTTGTGGCAGGTTGGGGGCATTCACCGCAGGAGCCGCTCGTGCCGCGACCTGGGCGCACGACACGTGAGCCGCAGTGAATGCCCAATGGCAAAGTGTTGTTTTGTTCTGCTGGAACGGTGTCACCTAACAGGGTGCCGAACCTCTTCGTTAGATATATTTAAAAAACTTGCCCTCCAATGCCGCACCCACATCTCAAACCCAAAATCCCTCACAACACCCCACACTCAACCACAACAGAGATACACCGCCATTTTAGCACCCAGCAATACCCCCACGCCCCGCCAACCCCTACATTGCCGCCCCCTGCTCATAATCGCGACATTGGAACAAGAATTCGTATTGGGCACAGGTTCTCAACCGGATTCTTATGGCGGAGTTTTGGAGCCCCCACTTGGGGAGGAATTTTTACCGTAGAGCGAGTTTAATGTTGGCACAGTTTCTTTTAGAGATGAGCCTGCGTTGAACGACGAGAATGAGTACACCGCAGAGGAGTGGGCTGCCTGGGAGGCAAGGGCCTACGATTCCGATGGAGCTTGTGGTGCTGAATTTTACGATGAGTATGAATATTTTGAGAACTCAGCTTCCGATGATTGTTCTGATGGGTCTTATTAATCTTTAAACAGACGGGCGGTGCTCCCTTTTGCGATTCTCCACCACTTGCTGTAGTTTTGGACAGTAGAATGTTGTTTTATTTCTCACCACTTGCGGGCAGCTTTTCAAATTTAGACGAACAATTCACAGGCAGGAGACCTTTGCAGTTCGCAGAAGAATTTAGCTAAACCGAGAGGCAGACTTATTTTTTACATTCTCCATCACATGCAGACAGGCGAGATCTGTGAGAGCACCCACCACTAGCTGGCAAAGAAGCATTTTGACCGATCAGATTTTATTTTAGCGAGATCTCTAGCTTTAGCAAGTATCATTTTTTTGCTTGAGCTCTCATCAACCACTTGTGACTTTTCTAGCTTCTAGGCTTAACAATCTGCTGGACTTCGGGTTTAGGCTTAGTTATTATGGGCTCTGACTAGCCCCTAGCCTGACCCTGCTTCCGTCTCGTGTCCGTGACATCCTAGCACTATACTGTACAGTAGTACAGTACAGTAGTACAGTCATCGTTTCACTGTCTGGGTTTCCGAGAGCATAAAGCTTCGGCCAGACACAAGTTATATGATTATCAGTTTGTCTCCTAGCAAGCTTAGCCGGACAGCGTATCTGTCCTCCTCGCACAATCTTGCATCTTACACTGTAAGCCTAGTAGCTAGGGTGGTGTGTTGTCACAACCTGTCCACCTCAGATGAGGTGGTGTGCTGGAAATGACACCCTGACTAGGTCGTACAATCAGGTGTCATATTCAGTGTGTCATCTTCGGTGATCAGCTTGTGTGACAAACTCGGTATATATGTCTATTGTCTGAGTTTATCTTGGTTCGTTGTTTCACCGTCGGCAGCGTTCCCCTCGTGCACTACTGAGTTTCTAGCGGTATGTGGTATGGTATGGTATGGTGCATGGTATGGTATGGTATGGTATGGTATGGTATAGATACGTCCGCCCATATTTAAGAAAACAGGGATTTTGGGCCAGCCAGCCGTACTCATCGAGTTGGGTACCCCCGCCAGCGTCAGCGTCATAAGAGAACTCGAAGAATAGTAAGCCATTTTCTTTCAATTAGCCAGCTATTTTCTTAAATTTTCATTGATAAACGCTTAAAACTTAAAAATCTCAGAAAAGCCCAAACTGCTGGAATTGACACTACGACTAGTTCGTACAGTCTAGTGTCATTCCTGTATGTCATCTTCGGTGGTCAGCCTGTGTCACTCATCTCGGGTATATATTGTTCTTATATCCGAGTTTAGTGATCCGTTGTTTCACCGTCGGCAGCGGGTCCCCACTGCCTGAGCTGCTGTTTCCAGCAGGTTATGGTCCTTCTCACGCTTGCGTGAACTGAATTTTAGCGTAGAATTTTATTTTATTTCCGCCCTATCTTTCGGTTAAGCGTCTCCACGCCTTGTGGGACGTTTTTGGACAGATTCTACGTATTTTCTGGAGGCGGCTGCTTACGGCTTTGGGTGATTACGACGAGGTGGTGCTCTCCGACGATTTTTTTTCGTTTGCGATCTTTGTTTGGATTTGTATTCGCTTCTTTATTCGATTATGACTTCATCGCAGATTTTGGAGAGTGAAGAGCTCCTAGCTCTTTTGGCATCTATCGACGCTGGTTTTGCGAGAGTCTCAACTCTCAAGAGATCACAGCTCACCTCTTTATGCTCTTCCATGCATTTAGCTATTTCGCATTTCCGTGAGGCGGCTCAGATTTCGGCAGTTTCGACCGAGAATTCTCCGATAATTTTGAACATCTTGGTGGCTAGTGAGCCACAAGTTGGTGGTGTCTCGGCCGAGACCGCTGTTTCTGGAATTTCGAGCGGAAGATTTTGCGAAGTAGGAGTGGGGGAATCGCCGGCTCTTTTGGCGGCAATATCAGTTTCTACTCAAGTTTCAACCACTAGACCCTCCCCTAGTGCCACTAGGGCGAGCGACAGCGTGCGGCAGGCCCCTCCTGTCCGCGCGGAAGTTCACTATATCCATGCACCTCCCATTATACCTCCCTATATGGGCTCTGGGGTTGTTCGAGATTATGAAGTGTATTTGAGTAGTGAAGACGAGGATGAATCGGAGTACCCACTTGGGTATTTCGACGATTCCGATGGCAGTTGTGAGCACTATGGCCACTTGGCCGCTCCGCATTTTTCGACCGAACGATTGGAACAAGATTATTCTCTGGACACAGGTTTTCAGGGAGGATCTTATGGCGGAGTTTTGGAGCCCCCACTTGGGGAGGAATTTTTACCGCAGAGTGAGTTTCATGTGGACACAGTTTCTTTTGAGGGTGAGCCTATTGTGGACGATGAGGATGTGTACACCGCAGAGGAGTGGGCTGCCTGGGAGGCAGGAGCCCACGATTCCGATGGAACTGGTGGTGCAGAATTTTATGATGAAGATTCTTATGAGGAAGATGCTGGTTACGATTCTGGTGGTGCTTACTATTAATTTTCTTTAAACAGACAAGCGGTGCTCTCTGTTTCATTTCTCCACCACTTGCTGTAGTTTTGGAAGCTAGAATCCTGTTATTCATTTTGACCACTTGCGGGCAGCTTGAACGAATGAGACGAACATTTTATGGCAGCAGACCTATTCCAGTTCACACTGTATTCGAGTTAAACCGACAGGCAAAATTTGTTTTATGATTCTTCCATCACATGCCGACAGGCGAGTTCTGTGGGGAGCACCCACCACTAGCTGACAAAGTATTACTTTTAGCAAACTAGAATGGTCCTAGCGATTTCCTAGGCTTAGCAAGTATTTATTTTGCTAACCTGTACTTTCATCACGCCACTTGTGACTTGACTAGCTAACTAGAGTTAACATCCTGACATTTATCTGTAAACTCTAGTAGCTAGGGTGGTGAGTGTCACTAGCTGGTCCACCTCAGATGAGGTGGTGTGCTGGAATTGACACTACGACTAGTTCGTACAGTCTAGTGTCATTCCTGTATGTCATCTTCGGTGGTCAGCCTGTGTCACTCATCTCGGGTATATATTGTTCTTATATCCGAGTTTAGTGATCCGTTGTTTCACCGTCGGCAGCGGGTCCCCACTGCCTGAGCTGCTGTTTCCAGCACAAACTACTAAACCCTGGAAAAGGTCCCACATACATCAAAACAGAGCCATCGAAACTTTTTCCACTTGCTGACCTAAGACAGGAAATGAAGGAGGAATTATACTTACACGCTCTCCCGGAAGCTAGCATGTACCGACCATCAAGTTCAAAAAAGAATACCATTGTTGTGACCGCTAAACCTGAAGTGGACCATGTCACGGGGACGATTAAATATCCCGAACTCCAATATGTCCAGAAGAAAGAGTTTTGGAAACTTTTGGCCTGGCACCGCCTTTCCAACAAAGCAGTTCCATGCTCACTTGCGGAGTACTCGAATAGGGCACACGATATTCACGAAGCACTCAATGCATGTACGTTTGAATCGGGGGATCCTAAAAACTGCTATGCAATCAGAAGAAGCCTCTTAGATATTTTGGTGGATGACAGGAATCTTGACAAAAACGGCTGTGAACTCTTCTCCAACCCACTAAATGCCCACCCTAGAATTCACTCGAGAAGATGCATACCCACCACAAGAATGAAAAAAGCTCTCAGGCCCTTCTGCCATCATGGGAAGATTGGCTTTGATGGTCTCGCTTGGGATGCCTACGTTGATCCGATAACAGGCATCGGCAGAATCGTTTATGGAAATCCCCCCTTTGATGGGAAAGAAAAGGGCAAATCTTCGGCGGTTATGACTACCTTGGAAATGGGACATAAAGCGGCCAACACCGTCCCCGGATTTTCAGGAACATGGATTCTTCCACTGTCTCCCAAAAACCAAAAAAGATGGTTCGACAAAGGTTTTAAACTTGTATTCAGATTCCCGCATAACACTATTCCATTTATCCCACATGGCTATTGGACGGGTGATGACCCCTACGTTCTCCCAGGTGGTGGATGCTATAAGGATGACTTTTCGGATGTTGTTATCATAGCTATAGACAGTGCACCCAGTGATACTCAACCAGTCTTTGACTGGAGGCCTACACAGAAAAAGATTGCCAGATGGTTCCTCAACGTCCTTCCTAAGTCCGGAGTCACGAAGAAGAGGCTAGAATACACAGGAGTCAGCTCTGATATTTGGGATATAGTTCTAAACGAAAGCGTCAAAGTACTTCCTTCTTCGCTTTGCCCATGGCCCACTCATCAAGACCCCCCTTATCATCAGAGTGATATTGAGCCTTATTATGGTGGTCACCACGACACGACAATCACCAACGCAAATTCCAAGCCCTTCATAAACACCGTTAAATGGCCCAAAGTTCTCACACTCATGGGATACCTCCCTCCTCTTTTTGGTACTGTCCTCAACACGATTGGTGTTCCCCGTGGCAAGATTAAACCTCTTCTTAAAAAACTATCAAGAATTTGTAGACAACACACCAAAAATAAGCTTCAAAAAAAAGCTTCACCGCCCTCGAGGCGGCTTACCCTAAAAAACGTATTTTTGCACACAATAAAAATGCGTTGATATTTTAGTTTTTTGAAGTTTTTTAGAAATATTTTCGCGACCTTAAGGTATAATTTGACTCCCACTTTGCTCTGCCTGCTTCACTATGCTCTCTTTGCGCCTGAACCCTGACTTACGGTATGATTCTTGTTACGTCTCTCATTGATATGTGATATGCGACTTAAGAAACCAGAATTCTGAGTTACGGCTCAGAATCTGGGACACACCATAATACCTGGCGAAGCTGGGGAGTTCGCTCCCCGGTGAGGAACCAAAACCTTACCTGAGCGACATCAAACGCGAATAAAGAAACACTCAAAAGAATAAAGCATCTAATAACATTCCACGTGCTGGGGTGTGTTGCAATTCTTGTTGCGCAAACAGAGGAAAATCACGTTATGGAGAGCGACGCAGCTCCAGCAGAGGCACAGCCAGTAACAGTAATCCCACCATTGCCAGCATCTCCCAAAACGCTTCAGCAGAAATTTCAGTTAGCGAGACAGTTGGAGGAAGAAATCCAACGCAGGACACAGGACTGGAGAAACGCGCTAGGAAGAGACGAAACGAACAGTCTCATTTTCAAACACTTCAAAGCCAGAGCCCTTCAGATTCACGGAGAACAGTTTGATCTCAGCTTTTTCCTTGGAAACCTCAAAACAACCAGTGGGATAGTCTCATACACGTCTCACATCTTCAGACACCTCACACGATTTTGCGCAGTCATTACAGTAGAGGACGAGGAGCGCGTTACAGTTGAGGACCCAGCAGTAGCGCCAACGATTGAGCGACTCACAGCAAATTTCAAAAACGTGATCAGCTCAGAAAACGTGCTTAACGTTACCACGTTCCTGCTGAAATACGACTGTTACATTCCAGTCTTGGAGGCCACTGCAGCAGAAGTCAATCAGATTGAGAAGTCATTGAGAGTCAGTGGGCAGCCAGCGCCAGGAAACACAGCTCCCATTCCCATTCCTGCCTCCCCAGCCTTCTCGCCCAACGACCTGGATATACAAGACGAATTATACCGTGAAGAGGCGGAAGACTGGGAACAAATTGACAGTGAAGGTGAGTGCGAAAGGAGCAAATCCTCTCATTCTTTCTTTTTCGCAAACTCCTTTCCATTAAACAGTCACACGCGCGAGATCTTGCTAGTTCTTGTCACCTGTCACAAGAATAGCGCGCCTGAAAGCCTGAAAGCCACGAGTCATCGTAGGAACGACGCGAATTGCTCATTGTTGGTGTCGGAATTAACAAATCGTTTCTTCTCACTAGGACTGACGTTTAAGTCAATAACTAATTTAGTGACTAACTGCAATAAGCTGTACGAGCTTTTCATTTGTGGCACAGGCGGATACGGAAGCGCGAATCTCACAGGGGACTTTCAGAGCCAGTTAGTGGATCACGAAGAGTCAGGAGATTTCGACCCCTCAGCTGTTCTGCGTGCTCAGAAATATGCGGACGAAATTAGTAAGAGAACTGAGCAGGTAGAAGGACACGAGGGTGATCTTTCGAACGAGGACTTCATTCAAACTGTAAAGATCACGCGTATGGACAAGGGTGACCGCAGGAAATTTTCCAACAGAGAAATTAGTGAGACGACTCGTCAAATCACCCAATTGCTGGAGCGTCACTCACTCGACATCTCGCACCTTTCAGTAAAAGGCCGAGACAGACCTGCGGACCTCATTGCTGACAGCCCTGTCGATCCCACTGACCAAAGACCCAAAGACCCATTCATTCTAGTACGGGTGAAATCAGAAAGCGAAGCCAGAGTAATTCTTGAGAAAGCGGTTTATGTCATTGACGACCGCCGTTACATTTCAGAACCCAAATCTGACAGACTTGTGAGGTTCAACATCAATTTTGTGGCTGCCGCGGCAAACTTGCAGGTGTCCACGGAAAGAATTGTGCAATTTCTCAGTGGTTCAATCTTCTCAGAGTTTGTTTCCAGAATCGTGTACGTTCAATCTTTCAGTGAGAGCGCCAAAAGTGGCGGCCGTTTCATCCGCAGGCTTTATACAATTCTCAGACCACCGCTTGGACCCAAACCTGAGCCAGCAATACTCAATCCGGTCTCGAAAGAACACTCAATTTACTTCATCCCGACCCAGTATGCCTTCGATCCCATGGGGGTGGTTTACATCACGCAGTGCAGTGCGTGGCTGTGCAAAAAGTGCCATCCCTCAAGTAAAAAATACGGTCATTACTCCAAAATTTGCTCCGACATCCAGCAAAAAGGAAAGGGAAAGGGCAAAGGGAAAGGTGGGGGCTCTTCTTACACTGCAGGGCCTCAGAGCACAGGATCACGAGGTGCAGGCTCCGCGCGGTGGGAGCAGAATCGTGCACGGGCAGAAAAAAGAAAATCCGAGCCGGCATCACAAAGTCCAGCCCACAAACAAACCTCTGGCTCCGAAAGAAAAGAGGAAATTGCTTCTGCGGCAAGATCTGGTGGAGCCAACATCTCAGGTAGATACTAACCTGCTACAGCAAAGTGCTAACTGCAAAGATTCAAAGACACCCCTTCTCACAAACATTCCCACAGACCATTACTGCTTGGCTGACCTTACTGCTTGAGATTCTCCTTTCTTTTGCTAATCACAAACAGTTTTCGTTATAGCTGCACGATCGACAGTTTGCAAGAGCTCACTAGAATTAACCAGCAACATCCAGCTGGTAGGGTATGAGTAATAACTCCAGGCCCCCTCTTTTCTATATGTACAAATCTCTGGTGAGCATTCTAACTGCTTTTCAACTTGCCTTGACACTGCTCTTTTTACTTTCAGCATCCTCCACTCAAAGCTTTGTCATCTTGTATAGCTTACCCTCATCCCACGGTGCAAACTGCCAAAGCATTTTACCACCACTCAGTCATAAAATAGCTTTGGGAACTGAAAAAAGCAGCTTTCTAGAGTTTTTTAACCGAGCACGGCAGTCTGATAACTTGAGACAACAATATGTTACCTTAACACAAAAGTATGTTAACTTAACACAAAAGTATGTTAACTTATCACGGCAGTCGGATAACTTATTTCAATGGGTTATGAACTTAGCACAACCGAATAATATATTACATGAAAACTTAAGGTGGCAGTCTGATAACTTAATGCGGTGCTCAGACAACTTCAAGCAGTCTGAAAATAACTATACTAGGCCCAAAGCTACTCTACCTCGTTATGCAGATAACTTAAGACGGCTTACACATAACTCAATGAAGTGCCTAGCTGACTTAATAATACAGCCTGTGGACAACACAATATGGCTCCTAGTAACTTTATTACGATGTGCAAATAACTCGGTAAGTTTAATATCACTAACACGGTGCTCGGAAAGCAACAAGCGGTTAACTAATAACTTAAATAAACCCATATACTTTCCGAAGCGGCTTGCTGCTAACCTGAAGCGGGCCGCGGCAAACTTAGTCTGGTGTTTAAACAACTTAGTACTGAATGCAATACACCGTAATAGAAATGATAAAAATATTTTACGAGAAACCCGGGGGTACGAACACATGATTCTAGGGGAAAAGGCGGCTATAAGCACCAAAATAATAGGAAACCCTAACCTCTCGAGTCGATACCTAGGGAATATGGGACGGGTAGAGGTGCGTAGGAGTAAAATTGGGCGAAAATATTTCACACAATGCTTAAATATGACAATAAGGGATAGTAGGGAAAAAATAAAGGAAAACGGACAACCTTGGACCGGAAGCGAATTGCATGAGGCACAATTCGCTAAAAATCGAAATTTTGCAAAAAAGAGCCTAGAACCAAAAAATTTCAGGAAAGGGACCCGAGGACATATACGAAACCATGTGCGAAAGAGGAATGCCCAAATAAACGATATGGTATCTGAGGGGAGGCAACAAGTGGGTGTAACGCGTAACATGGAGAGCACAATAATGCTCAGAAACCACGGGAATGGGGGAAGCAAGGTGCGCACTGTCAGACCGATACATAGAAGACTAAACCTTTCAAACAGATACGTAGAAGTCACTAAACAAGTTAGTAACTTAACTAGTTTCTATGCCACCAATAAATGCCGGTTTGGTAGTGTGACAATACAGTCTGTTAGCATAATATACACCACTAATAGCTTAAGAAAACAGTCCTCAAACCGAACTCGGCAGCCTGTTAACTTAAGGCAACAATATGTCAACTTAACACACATATGTGTTAACTTAACACGGCAGTCTTACCTCAAAATACGGGCTGCTAACTTAACACAAGATATGCATCTTATAGTAAGCCTAGCACGGTCCGAAATACATTTTAAATGGAAATAAAAATAGATAAAGACATAAGCGGCAGCATAATTATGACATATTACATAATGAGACACCTCTTGAGATGTGAGGAAAATATTATTAAAACACGAGCGGAACTGCAAACAACCACTTACGGGCCCACTATCATGTTTTTTCATTTAATGGCGGGACTCAGCAAAATGAAGTCGAACCCTAAACTATATTTCCCGGGACCTAGAGTCATAATACACCTAGCTCACAAGAGACCTAAAGCCTGCAAAAGGATAAGCAAGAGCGCCTTGAAATACATGATTCAAAACCCCAAAACGGCATGGCTTTGGGAGAGAACACGGACCCAAACTGCAAAGAAACCCAAAATGAATTTACCTTCAAGGATAATGAAATATAAAACCCACCACAAGAAGGATAACGATACCAAACAATATAATATTTCGGAACCCGAGAAGCTGTTAAGCGGTGGAGCAAGCACCGAAGATAACGCGGTAGTTGAAACCACAATGGCCACGGAATCACTCCTTTCAGAAAAGGGGTGGTTAAATGCAACTCATGTTGGTGATGCAATGAAAATACGGGACCCGAGTACCATAGCCCCTATGGACCTTACAGACATGATGCGGAAGATGACAGGGGAGGACCAAAAACTCTCACAACTCATTAATAGCAGACTCAAGAAATATGGCCACACACAAATAGGCGTGTGTGACAATATACATTGGCGTCTCATAATGATTCGCTCATCATCACCTGGGAAAATAGAAGCTTACATATATGATCCCTTCGGAGATAAAGCCGAAAGAGAAACCATTAATATGATTGAGGCAGCACTCAAAACCTGGTTAAAAAATTTCATAACCATTACAGAATATAATGAATTCACAACTACCACTAGCAAGGAAACATTTCAAACAGATACATACAACTGTGGCACATGGGTAGCAAAAACCGCCTTCAGATGGGCACAATGGAACAGAGGCTTGCACCAGACCTCATTTTTCGAGTACCTAAAATCTGATTTATATATTGGGGAGTATGGCAACAAAACGATGCAAAAGGAGATACATAAATACCGATTAGAAATGAGGGAAGAAATAGGGATGCAGGTAAAGAATACCTGTAACACACTGGAGCTCAAACACTTGGAGCGCGCTGGAAATGACGCCGCAATCAGCGGCCCTAATATGACCTTACCTCCCCACTACATCCTCATCACACGCAGAGGTGCCACACCCAAAAAGCAGATAGAAACTCTGATAGAAACTTTTAAACTGAAATGGAAGACACACACCACTAATGAAACAATAGTTTCAGAAGCCATCGAATCGCATAGGAAATATCATCACACCTCGAACACGGATAACACCAACATTCAAATTCATCTTCTTGTGGCTAAGGACATATGGTCAACTGCAGTCCACATCATTCCAGAAAGACAGATTATTCACTGTGAGTTTGATATCTCTAACAATAAACACCAGAAAGACATTTCCACACTTTTTTCTCAAGACCTGAGGGTGCACCGCATAACCTTGAAACTGGGAGTACACCCGAATAACATGGGGGTTTTCAATTTTACACTAGCCCACAAAGTCTGTCACATTCTGCACAACACTAAATTCTTCTCAGCAGCACAATTAAACAGAGACCTACTATACGAACTTGAAAACCTAAACATCAGAATTCTACCACAAACGGGCAGAGAAGCCAGGATAACCAAACACGAAAATAACAAAGCCATTTCGACCATACGACAATCACCGAGAACCCACCTTCCGAAAATTGATGCACATCCAACAAAGCCAAATTCTGAGCACAAAGACTGTAAATCCACCCACACTGCGTATAATCACCTCATCTCAGGCAAAGGAAAGCCTTCCTGTGAACCTCACACATATGGATACCGCAGGAAACACTCTCATAAACAAAAGAGAATAATCCGTAAAACCAAATGCACAAACAAAATCTTTGATATCGAGAACATTTATGACGCAGATGGCAGATGCATACTACAAAAAGCAAAACATAAAAACGCCATGAGACAGTCAGAAGAAATAGACCGACTCACTAAACTACAACTAGCACAACACTCTAACAATTTGATTATAATGGGTATGAATATGAGAGGCCTCCGACACCACAAAGAAGATAAAGATAGTTTAATCAAATTAGAAACAATCTGCAATCTTTTAATTGACGGACGGGCTGATATAATATGTATATCAGAAACCAAGGTAAATACTGAAAACCTTGCATTAATCAAAACCCTAATGACACAAAAAGGAATCCAATTCCGCACGTCTCATGTAAATGAAAGAGCTTCCATTGGTTCCATGATCCTATGGAATCCGAAAAGTTTGCCACTATCCACCTCGGTCACCACAATCGATGGAGATGCAAAGAGAGCAGTAATGACCAAATTTTCAGGAAATAACGGTTTTGAGCTCTACATAGCCAGCGGTTATATGAATGATGCTACACTAGTAGAGGAACAAGTGGAATTATATGACACACTTACTGACTGGGCAGGGAAGGCAGGAAATAATCCAAAAAAGGCCTACGTAGAGATAGGTGACAAAAACTGCACCATTACCCCAAATCAGCGGGTGTCAGGTGGAAATTACATGTCGTATCAAGAGCATGTCGAAAAGAATAAGCATCTTTTAACCTATTTCAACAATGACAGATGCTCCCTTAATGAACTGATAATGGACCGTAATCCAAACACGGAAATTTTCACACATGTCATATCCAAAAACTCAAAAGCAAAACTCACCCATATCATGGCCAACACAGCTATGGCAGAAATGACCGTTAAAACAGGATGGACGGAGGAAAACCCTTATATCATCTCCGACCACGGGATAGTATGGGCTGAATTTAAGCTCCCTCAAATCGACACCAAACCGGAGATTTCCACCGATACAACTTTGCCAACACCTAGATTTAATGGTGCCAAGGAAACCACACATGATGAGTACCCAGGGTACCCAATTAGAATGACAAACAAAAATAAGGGTACAAAAAGGAAAATAAACAGGAAAGATATTGTAGGACTTCTCGAAGCAAACGGATACAGCACAAACGAACTCGTGCACGCGTGCATCAATAAAAACAAAGCTAGAACCGCTATCAGCACCATTAAGGGTGACACCACTGATCTTGATCTTAAACGGGATAATACTGACGGCAGCCCCATAACAGTGAGTAAGCTCATAGCTAAAAATAAAGAGGCAGACAATATAGAACAATGTCTGAAATGGCACAACAAACCCAAGGAATGGTGGATTCACCTTAATAGCCCATGGCATGCAGCTCACTTACTCTCTAGAGGAAAGGGGATGCCGGAAGGTGGTCTCAACTTAGGCCATAACGACAAAGATAACATCTGGCATATAGGTTCGCCTCACCTTTTAAATAAGAAAGATGTTAATGCCTATCTCAAACGACATCTGTCATTCAGCTCACTGGAAGTTAAGAAAATCACGAAATCCAACACAGATGAGCACATGACCAGCTGGAATGTTCTCCTACAACCCCATATGCCTGCGAAATTCTGGAACCTGTACGGATCTGAGATGCATTCGGAAAAAATAGATTGCACCGCCCATTTATTCCAATACGCTACAGGCTGGGTGTCTTACACTGAAAGACTACATAGCACACTTGAAATGGAAAATGGATCGGAAGCAACTAGAAACGGCGGCACTGGCCTCAAGGAAATGCACCCTGACGCGACATGGGATACCCTGCACAAATTGGCACATCAGGCGGCAAGTGACGCCTTTGGCACCAAGAATCTGAACATAGCTGGGAGGTCTGAAAAACCATCAGCAATATCTAATTATATATACAAATGGCTAAACACAGTACGCCGCATCATCAAATATTTGGACACAAGAACTCATGCAAGCAACATTCCTAAGCAAGCCAAAAAGGCTGCCCGCACGCTACCTTTTGCCTCGCTCAAACCCAAACACAATGAAACGGCAGCCACATGGGGATCACGTTTGCATGAAAATTATGTAATAATCAGAAATGCTTTTCAGAAAAGCAGAGACACCGACATTGAACGACGCAATCTCCGAGAAAAGGAAGCCCTGCAGCATCTTTTCTCAACTAACCTTTCGAGGTTTCTAGACACAGTCATGGGAAAGATGAAACCTACTGAAAAAGGTGCAGCCGCTACCCCAGGTAGTGATGGAAAGATACCTGAGACAAAGACAGAAAGACTTAACACAACACTAGATGAATACAAAAATAAAAAACTATTTTCTACTAACCCGAACGAGCCAGATGAACTCCCACAGTGGCTCACTGACATTCTAAAGGACAGCCCTAAAATCCCCGATACGGCCGCTGCTAGACTACTGACAGAAATCACGCACAAAGAACTCCAACAAGCATACTCGGACTGTGGTATCTCTACAGCACCAGGACCCTCAGGAATGAGATACTCGCAGTGGATCAAGGGCCCAGAGAATTTTCAAGAGGTTACTGTCTCACTTTTTAACCACATTCTTATAATTGGGAAATTTCCAAAGAGTGCAAAATCTGGAGTCATCCTTCCAATCCCTAAAAATCCCTCTGCACCATGTACAATAGATAACTCTAGACCCCTCACAATGTTGGAAACGGGTCTTAAACTATTTAACACAATAATTGCTAACCGTCTCAAAACAATACTTAACACTCACCCAATTCTCTTTCCCATTCAAGATGCGTTTCTTCCGAATAAAAACATAGATGACTCACTTCAAATTCTGAATGAGGTAATTTCGGATGCCAATAGATACGACAAAGACCTCCACGTAGTTTACTTGGACCTCAAACACGCATTTGACAGAGCTGAATTCTGGATGAGCAATTTAGCGCTGAGAAAGCTGGGACTCCCATCACAAATAATCAACATCATCTCGGACATTACTAATGATGCCTCTAGAATGGTACTCACTGAAGAAGGCCTCACGGATGAATGGTCCCTAGAATGTGGAGTCCCTCAGGGAGAAGTTTTGAGCCCACTAAGGTTTGTAGCCATTATGGACATTCTGGCAATTTGGTTAGCAAAAAGAGCAAACGGTGTAAACCCGACAGGATCCACATATGGATATGAACTGAGCTCGGAACGCCATAGACCAGACAAACCAGGAAATAATGTTATTCCTCCCTCCCAAAACCTATTAGAAAAGGACACCACTTTAAATATCTTTGCACGGTTCTTTTGTGATGACATCATTCTCGTGGGGGAAACTAAAGACGAAGTTCAAGACATGCTAGGTATAGTTAATGAATTTATGAGCTTCATTGGTATTCCCATCAATGTTAAGAAATCCAAATACTCTTACAGAAAGCGCATTAAACCTCGGGGCAAAACAGTAACGCGATATGACCCGTCCGATGATTTACTCATCTCAGGGGGTCACCTGGAGCCCAATACAAATGACTCAAGTCCTTCCATTGATTCGAAATGGATTCCCCCTGAGTCACCAGAATTCCTCGATTTCTCCAACAGCAAAGAGGTAAACAGATATCTCGGAGTATGGTTTGCACTAAATGGGGAATGGGACAAACAGTCGGAAATCCTTATCGACAGACTTAAATCTACTCTCACATCCATCCAACTGCAACACATGACTCTACATCAGCTAAGATATGTTATAAATGCGGTTGTAGTCCCGAGGATGGCATACCCCCTTAAAGTTACCTCAGCAATTGCTAACTCCTCAAAGAATGTCGCAATTGAATTAGACAAAATGATAGCTTCGTTTATAATTAAATATTTGGGCTGCCCAGTTGACACCAATCACCAAATAATCTGGACAGCAGTCTGCCAAGGCGGGTACGGCATTGATAGTGTCTTTGATGTTGTAACCGCGTCGTGTATCACCGAAACTATGAACACCCTGTGTTCTGCGGATGAACACGAATATTGGCAACACAACCACACGGACCGTATCACTGATCCCCACCTCATCTCACTATACCGTAGAAATAGCAATCTATGGCTTAAAATAATAATTCATAACATGAACAACGAAATGGGTAAAAATGTTATATCGGGTTTCCCCTTATCGCACTATGCAACCTACAGTCATACTAAAGACAAACGCTTTAACTGGTTTAGGCGCACAAGTCACAATATGGCAAAACTTGGATACGCTATTGACTCTAAAAATTACCCTGAAAATGAAGCGGGTGAAACCACATTAATCACCACCCTTCCCAGACAACTCTACATGTCGAGGAATGTTACCTCCGCAATACAAAAATACAACCTCAAGCACACAGGTTCCTTTCTAACTCCCTGCGGTGGAATGTTAAAAAAACTGGCAAGAAAGTAAATGTTTTTTCAGGCTGAATGGCAGTAGACCCCCTGGATGGCTAACCGAAATCGAAAAGGAAATGCTTCAAAACCCCGTAGATTTGGACCCACAGGCTAGATATGTCAAGAAACAATATAGAGACAACATAGTACCCCCCGACACGGGTGAATTTCATTGGAAAGGAAATGGTGACCGAAATTCCATCTCTCTTATTCACATCACCAATATTGACTTAGAGGCCATGTCAATACAATATACAGAATACAGTAACAATGCCATAAACCCTAATGTCTTTGTCAGAATCAAAGGTACCAACAGTCTCCGATACGACTTTGAATATAGCATCACCAATGACGGTTGCATCCTAATTCCAGCAGGTTCTATTTTTGAATATAATGACCACATGGACCCGCCCTCTTCTGTCCTTGCTACAGTTAGTGATATCAACTCACACTATGATTACATCTCCGACAGACAGTATGAAACCATTATTGCTAGAATGAAAAACAAAACTGCGGAGGAAGAAAGTGAATACAGCTGCCCTAGCGACTCGGAAGAAGAATCCACCCCCAACGCCGAAAAGAGCAAACAAATGGAAGACTATGATATGGCAAGCGATGGTTCCCTTTTTGCTGGAAAGAAAACAGCATGCAGCGGGGCAGCATATGCTATAAAAAACTTTGACAACGGAATGCCACTTGTACGGAAGATGAATATCCCCCCCTCAAGAACTTTCTCCGCACAGGGGCTCCTTATCAAGGAGGATATCCAGAACCCGAGTAGCACATCTGCTGAAATTGCGGGACCGCGATTTCTACTCACAGAACAAAAAGAGAAACTCCTCAAATCTATTACTCCAATGGTACATGCCATTGACTCCATGGCAGCAATATCTGCGGTAACAAAGGATGGCAGGTCCATGAGTGCTCGGGACAAACTACGTGAAGCTAATCGCAGAGATGTGCAGGCTGTTCGCCTACTGCTAGAAGAACTTGGCTTCTACAATGAAGGAGACCACAGTAAAATCATCCTTAAATGGATTAGGGGTCACAATAATGACAAAGTCCACGACAGAGTGGACCGTACTGCTAAAAGAGCCTCATTCAGAGGGGGCTGTTTTGACATCTCCCGCTACGACCCTGCTGAGGAACTACCCTTCTCATTATTCTTTTTTGAGGTCCCTATTTTAGGCGATATACGTAGCCACATCAGAAGAATTCAACGACTCTCACACTATCATAATTGGAGAACCCTACAGTCCCAAGGGAAGCATCTGAGAATGCTTAACGAGAATAACACCGCCCCCACCAAAGATATTTCCAAAATGACACCTAAAGCTTTCACCGCTTCTAGAAGTAGAGAACTCCTGGGTCTTCAAGCCTCTCCTGCACGCTTATTTAAACTGGGGAAAATCGCGTCCGAAAACTGCCCCTACTGCCAACAGAATACAAAATGCACCTTCGAACACATCCAACTCGAATGCCCAGGACATAATGATAGTTTGTATAACCTTAGAACAACCCAAGATATCGAACTAAGGAAAATCATCGCTGAAGAAATCTCAGAAAAGCCTAAACTTCTAAACCCTGGAAAGGGTACCACATACATCAGAACACAACCATCGAAACTTTTTCCACTTGCTGACCTAAGACAGGAAATGAATGAGGAATTATACTTACACGCTCTCCCGGAAGCTAGCATGTACCGTCCATCAAGTTCAAAAAAGAATACCATTGCTGTGACCGCAAAGCCTGAAGTGGATCATGTTACGGGAACAATTAGATATCCCGAACTCCAATATGTCCAAAAGAAAGAGTTTTGGAAACTTTTGGCTTGGCACCGCCTTTCCAACAAAGCAGTCCCATGCTCACTTGCGGAGTACTCGAATAGGGCACACGATATCCATGAAGCCCTCAATGCATGTAAGTTTGAATCGGGAGACCCTAAAAACTGCTATGCAATAAGAAGAAGCCTCTTAGATATTTTGGTGGATGACAGAAACCTTGACAAAAACGGCTGTGAACTTTTCTCCAACCCACTAAATGCCCACCCTAGAATTTACTCGAGAAGATGCATACCCACCACTAGAATGAAAAAAGCCCTCAGGCCCTTCTGTTATCATGGGAAAATCGGTTTTGATGGCCTCGCTTGGGATGCCTACGTGGACCAGTTAACAGGCATTGGCAGAATAGTTTACGGAAATCCCCCCTTTGATGGAAAGGATAAGGGCAAATCTTCGGCGGTTATGACTACCTTGGAAATGGGACATAAAGCGGCCAACACTGTACCCGGATTTTCAGGAACATGGATTCTTCCACTGTCTCCCAAAAACCAAAAAAGATGGTTTGATAAAGGTTTTAAACTCGTTTTCAGGTTCCCGCATAACACTATTCCATTTATCCCACATGGTTATTGGACGGGTGATGACCCCTACGTTCTCCCAGGTGGCGGATGCTATAAGGATGATTTTTCGGATGTCGTTATCATAGCTATAGACAGTGCACCCAGTGATACTCAACCAGCCTTTGACTGGAGGCCTACACAGAAAAAGATTGCTAGATGGTTCCTCAATGTCCTTCCTAAGTCCAGAGTTACGGAGAGGAGACTAGAATACACCGGAGTTAGCCCTGATATTTGGAATGAAGTTCTGAACGAAAGGGACAACGTACTCCCTTCTTCGTTGTGCCCATGGCCCACTCAAGACCCCCCCTATCATCAGAATGGTGCTGAGCATTATTATGGCGGTCACCATGATACGACAATCACCAATGCAGCTTCTAAGCCCTTCATTAGCACCGTGAAATGGCCCAAAGCACTTACACTCATGGGGTACCTCCCTCCTCTTTTCGGTACTGTCCTCAACACGATAGGTGTTCCCCGTGGCAAGATTAAAACTCTCCTTAAAAAACTTTCAAGAATCTGTAGGCAACACACCAGAAATAGGCGAGACTTGTTTCTGTTAAACACCCCCACCACCTTGAACACTGACCCGCATACAGTTGACATCCTGGGCGATGAGACCATGACTGAAACAGAAGCTGTGCAAAAAACAAATGATTTTCTTCAAACCCTCCTGCAATAATTTTCAAAAGTCTTGCAATTAAAGATGGCTCTCTGTCCTATAGGGGAGGGGCCCTCCCCCCCTCTCCCCTCCCCCACCACCCCCCCCTCTCCTCCGCCCACCCTGACCTCCTTCCTCATCGTCTCCAAATACCCCCTTAATTCTTCGACTTCCCTCCCCACCGCCTAGTTTCAGCCACCCCTCCACTCACCCGGCCATGGCTGCTTCTCCATCTTCTAGAGTTTTTTGCTTAGCACCTAGCCTTTTCTCTAGATGTCACCCTGCTGAAAAGTGGGTTGAGCCCCTTTGTGGGCGCGCTATAGTAGAGGGAGTAGCCCCTAGTGTTTTCACTAGCCTGCTTTGCAGGGTTACCGCACTCTCAGGACTTTGTCCCTTCTGCTAGCGTAAATGTTTTATTATTATTATTATTATTAAAAATAGGCGAGACGTGTTTCTGTTAAACACCACCACCACCTTAAACACTGACCCGCATACAGTTGACATCTCGAGCAGTGAAGCCATGACAGAAACAGAAGCTGTGCAACAATCAAACGACTTTCTTCAAACCCTCCTGCAATAATTCTCAAAAATTTGCAATAAAAGATGGTCCCGTGTCCCCAAGGGGAGGGGCCGTCCC
>LGRX02025505.1:0-14966 GCA_001247695.2 Cymbomonas tetramitiformis | reverse complement strand
CAGACTGTTGTGCTGTGGGTTCGGGTTGCCCCAAGATGGGCTTAGTTTAGGGCTTTAACTGTATCCGTATTCTGCACTCACTTGAACAAAGAATCCCCTAAATTTCCCTAAAGTTTCCCTAAAGTTTCCCTAAAGTTTTACTAAAATCTCCTAAATATGACATTATGACACATACTTAAGTATAAACCTTACTGTATGTAAACATTGGGTCCTCCTAAAGCTGTGTAAATAGTGATTGGACAAGGTAAATATATATATCCGTATAAATCAAGTTTTAGGGAAATGACATAATATAAAACCGCTGTCATATTTAGGAAATCTGAGGCATACTGCTTTGTTATTGGCTAGATATTTAGGAAACCATAGGCACATTGCACTGCTATTGGCTAGATATTTAGGAAAACCTAATATACTGCTATTTTATTGGTCCAATATTTAGGAAACCATAGGAACGGTGCACTGCTATTGGCTAGATATTTAGGAAAACCTAATATACTGCAATTTTACTGGTCCAATATTTAGGAAACCATAGGAACGGTGCACTGCTATTGGCTAGATATCTAGGAATCCCTAATTTGCAGCTATTTCATTGGTCCAGTATTTAGGAAACCATAGGCACGGTGCACTGCTATTGGCTAGATATATAGGAAACCCTAATTTGCAGCTCTGCCATTGGTGCATACCGTATGAGAAAGTCCTTCACTGGCTCCACACACGTGCTCCTCTACATTTGCTACTAAGGCTATTGGGCAATACTTCAGAGAAGGTTTGCTCAACTTACTGGACGATGTTGGAAGCTGGCTGCGCTGGGTATGATAAGGTGAATCCGGTGGTCCCATTAGTAACTGCCTGTGCGTATTTGATGATACAGGTGCATGACGTGGTAGTGCTGACTGCCAGGGCGATCAAGAAACATGGCTTTCGTGAGGATGGCGGCACATGGAACGATGAGCTCTACACCGTTCTGTTTGTCCACCACCGTTACCCCTTGCTTTGCGTAGTACTCGTCTTCGACTTCTCTGTATGCAACGACCCGTGCTAGGCGACACACCACCCGCTGTGTTGCAGAGTTTCTCACAAGGTAGTATGCAAGAATTTGTGCGTAAGGGTAGCCTGCTGGCAGACCTAGCTCGCCAAACCCACTGACGGTACCAGAGAGAGACACGTGGTAGGAGATTCGCTTGGTGGTTCGCATGTATTGGGAAGAAAACATCACCTCCTTGTCTAGGGACATCCTGAGGTAGACCATGATTTCATAATCCCCAGGCATTACATTCGTGTAAGTTGACACCAGACCATCAAGTTGCAGGCGAAGGTTGCATGAAAGAGTTGTGGGAGATAGGTGCCTCCCTGCGCCCAGAAAATAGCAGGGCGCATCCTCATCTTCTGCCGCGGGATCCGTTGCACGGCTGACAGCGATCTTGCCAAATAACTTTGCCGCCAAGACATCCAACTTGCGCAAGTTTGGATATCTGTAACAGTAGTCATCTAGGGCATCGTCCTCACATATAGAATTCACGAGAGCTTCCACAGGTCGGTTTTTCACGTGCGTGTCCTTTGCCACACCCTTTAGACGCTGGATGGCACGCTCCACCCACATCTCCATGGCGGCACCAACCTCACCCAAATAGTGTTCTTGCCGAAACAGGTACACCACTGCCAGCCTCAAGTTGTATGTCAGCAGCTTCATTATACGTGTGTTTTCCAGGATATTTGCGTGCTCCCGGAGGTGTTCGCGTGCTGCGACTCTAGCTGCTTCCACGTCCGCAGTAGTCCACCCAGTGTGCGTGCCCGAAGCTCGCACATAGTGCAGCACGGCTCGGCGAAGGTGCTGCCAGGCATCCTCCATCGCCATATTCCATTTTGCGAGTTGATCACCGATCACCAATGGGCTGAAGTAGACGACCCAGTTCAGGACATCCTCCATTGTGTACATGCCTGTCACTCAGGATCAAACTAGGTGCTTTAGTATAAGACATTCTACGCATAGGTCTCCTAACGCCTCTCATAGCAAGCTCAACAACGGAAACTGCATCAAGAAGTGGCACACGTCCCTGCTCTACCTACTTCGTACACTCACCGAAATACTGCACTATATCGTTGTACTTGCGTATGACGTCGTGCGGAGGTTTCACGAGCTTCGCCCGAGCTTGCATTTCGTCCTGAATCGTCTTAGGCAAAGTTAAGGTTGAGTCGGGTACCCCTGTCACTTTGCCCAACAGCAGCTTCCAAAATCTCTTCACCACCCCGTATAAGACGCAGTGGCCGAAGGGGACGGCGTAACCATGCATGGGGTCGAAGTATGGGATTCGCTCGAGCGCGCCACGCCCGTGCCGTCCAGTAGATTGCGGGGATTCCCCTCCATGAATGGTTCTCGAAACCAACGCTGCATGCCCCTCTTTAGAAAGCATGAGCAGCTGTTCATCGGCATATACCTCAGGTTTTGCCTGCACTGTTGTCATTTGTAGTTTGACCGGCTTGGCATACCCCTTGAAATACATTCCCTTCCCGCCGGGGCCGCTCGTCCCTTCGAAAAGGCTGTACGCATCCGCCCGGTAGCTGCCGACTCCCATGAACTGCCCCATTGTGATCCGCATCACCGAATCCGCATGCACCATTCCTAAGAATACTTTCAACGTGTAAGTCCTTTTGAGGAAACTGTCGTACACGTCAAATCCCGTCGCAAGGCGTTGCATATCCCTTTCAAATTGCCCCCATATCACAAGAGGGTTCTTCTCCTTCTGCCGAGGGCCGCGTGTGATCCACAGATTCCGATGCCACTTGTCACGTTGCCGAGCCTGCAAGCATCCAGTTTGGGTTTGCTTACACATACATGCGATGAACATGATTGCTAATGCACTGTTCCACACATGAATCATGGAATCTACTCGCACACATGAATCCATCCTGTGGTTCTGTGTGTGTGTGTGTGTGTGTGTGCGTCTCACTGTATTGCCTACATTCAAGCTTTGTCACCCCATAGGCCAACCAACGCGTCACTGCATCGACATTCTGATTGGGCGTACCGTGATATGCACATCATCGCACTTAAGCACACCAACGCCCATGGAGTATGACCTGCTCGCAATAAAAACATTTCTCACTATATTTACACAAAGGAACAGTGAAATCAGTACACTACAGCAACTGTGCCGGCCGATGTCGCACCCGATGTCAGAGACCCATAATTGGGCGTCGTCCGCCCCGGGCGAGATTACCATCGAGCGGTGCTCCGCGTACTCCACACCTGGATCCCCCCCCCTGCGGAGGAGGATCTTCAGCTGTAAACGATGACGGCGATAGCAAGGCACCTCCTGTGACGTGATCAATGTGTTTGGCCAGCGCTGCCGTCCAGAAGTCACGTCCAGTGCGGGCATCCCGCCGGGCCCGTAGCTTGCAGAACTCCGGGTCACGCATCCAACGTCGTATAGTGCGCTCCGGTGCAAAGTAATAATACCAATCCCGTGGACGGATCTCCTCTCCATGCACGGTGCGTATCACCTCGAACCGTTTCTCCTTGCACGTACGCAGCGCGCCACCCTCAGAGTCCTTTTCTAGTACGGTGTCACAGGTTTGGTTCTTGTCCCAAGAGCTTGGATCCTCGCCTGGGGGATAATGTCGGCACCAATTCACGCATACATGCACCGCGTGGTCCATGTGCGACCTGGTGTTCAAAAACTTCCTCATTCTATACAGACTTCGAGGAAGATTGCACTTTCCGGGTCCCCCCATAAGCATGATCATGACCGTCAAAAACCTATCAAATGATGGCCTCGACCAATTCAGCGCCCTTCGCAGCTCCATAAAGTAGCAGACCGCCTCACCCACGGTCAAGCAGTCGGCCTCCGTATCCCCCACAAATAAGGGGTCACCGGCCGCCGCGTTGAAGTTAAGCTCCGTTTTTTCAGGCAGCAATGCCTCCAGCTCCCAGGCGGCATCGCTCCACAGATCTTCTTCCTGGCAGTTGTGTTCTTGGAATATCTACATCCAATGGCAAGTGAACACCAAATGGTCGTCAGTATCAGGAAGCGAGTAGTCTTAAACTAACAGCGTGGCACATCGATCGGTGGCCATGGGGGCCTGGCAACTACCTGCTGGAATATACTTGTGACCTCGTCCTCTGGATCCGGGGCGGCCTCAGCTGCATCTAGCAGTTTCTGCACACTTATTCCATGGTCCTCCTCGTCCGACTCCTCCTCAAGGTTGTCCATTAGACAAATTCGGCCTTTCGCCAGCTCCTCGTCGAAGAAGACCTCCACGTTAGGAGGGAGTCCATGTACTTCACAATCGCTGTTTGCTGACGGGTTAGCTTCCCCAAAAGCATTGCTGGTAACACCATTCCCCAAAAGCATTGGCTGCAAGATCACACGATACCGATTGTCTATGGTCCCCCCATGTTCCGTTAGCCAGGATTTAATCACCGCCAGCACTTCTTTTTCGCCAGCCGGTATAGGGCCTCGACATTCTGCAGGTAGTTCACGCACCGCACGCATTGTGCTTCGTATGCTGGTGTGAGCTTCTTGGCTCCGCTGCACAATCAGCATGATGAGCTCGTCCTCCGTGAACATCACCGATGCCCAGCACTCCTGTTTTCCTGCGCAGATGCCACACCTCAACACGGTTCCATGATACATTAGGTACATCCTGGTGCAGAATGCACTCCTGGTCCACCCCGTTGGTGTGCCCCGGCGACCCCTGGTGCTGATGCAGTAACCGTGGCGTGAGTTTGTGGGCTCCATCGAGCCACGAGCAACGGATGTGACATTCAGGCGACTCTCGAACTGTTTGCCTGTATTTGCAATCAATGTGCCCCGCTCCATTAGAGCACTGTCAGCACTTACTATTTCACAATTCCAGTTAATATATTAAAAAAAGGCAGGAAGGTCCAAACGTTGTCCTTACTATTCACAAACAAAAACTTGAGTCTACAGGTTCCCACTTCTGCTGAAGGCAGGCTCCTTCCCCACGGATTGGTAAGCACTTTGCGGTGTATTCATTCTGCCCTGGCATAACTATGATTGCCTGCTACTTCTTACGTACAGCAGGCAGCATATGAGGAAGGCACGGCGTCAAGGTGCGTCCAATATAAACTACTGCCAACTGTTCACACTGCTCCAGGCCAGACGCCTTCCTTATCTTTCCGCACAGGGCTATGGCGTCCAAAATTGCCGCGTGCGCAGCGCTGGAATCCGGTCCATGCCGAAGTGACCACGGCACTCTGCCGCGGTCAACACGCCGCGTTCCAAACCAGCCTCGTCCCTCCACGCAACCTCGTAGTTCCGTTTCACCGAGATAGCAGGAACGACTTTCATTTGCATGCCAACCAGCTCCTCGAACGTCCAAGACTCAACCTTAAAGTCGCCGTGGAAAATACTGTAGTCGAACCTTGCCAGTGGCTCCACCCTGCCATCTTCATCTCCGTCGTCCGCCGCTACTAGGTGGCATCGCATTATCTCAGGAAATCCCATCCTGCGCCATTGTGCTGCTGCGCCGATGGTCTCGTGTTCAATCACCGTTTTCCCCACGTGGAGATCAACCTCTCGCTCGGCACCGTGCATATCGTTCACCACCGCCCCGAAATAGTCACCAAACGTGGCATGCGAATCGGTCTCGAAAGCTTCGATTGCCTCATCGGTGTGCACTTTTACCATACACTTACGTTTTGCCGTCGCGGTCATCGACATTCTCTTCGTGAGTAGCCCCCTTCCGGTTCGGATCACCTTGCACATGTCATCCTCGTCGTCATCGGCATCCTCCGCCATGCTTTGCACCGTTCGAGCTGCACGATTGGGGCGCGGTGCAACAGATGCTGTCGCTTTCTGCGTGTTCGCCTGAGACACATTCAATTTGAAAGCAGCTTTCAGACTCGGACACTTCTTGGCGCGTTTTCGCAGGTCCTTAGTCCACTGCTCCCGCAACTCCCCCAGAGCTTCCTGCTGCCATCCTTCCGTTCCATTTTGCGTTCCAAGTAGTTTATACCCGGGCATCGGTACCACCTCGAAGACGGCCTGGGCTGTCATGGGAACTCGTTTCTGAGTCTCCCGCGCTACGCGCTGCACGTGCTCAATCAATACCTTTTCATCCAACTGTTGAACTTGCGTGACTAGCACCTGCTTTTCCCGCATCAAGTCCTCGTATGCTGTTGGAACCATACCGAATGCTACGCTCAGCCTGCGCTTGTTGCCTGACACCGCAATAAGCAAACCCGCCCCCAGCGCTTCCTCAACGCTCCGTCGGCGATGCAGGTACATTTGCAGGTATGCATCCATGTATGTGTACATGCCAAGGGCACACATGGATAGGGCACCTACCAGCAATCTTCATCAGCCTCTGCGCTTCATATTCCGTCACCTCCGGTGCCCTTGCTTTCGGTCGCGGCACGGTTGCCTTTAGTGGCACTCCTGGTTCCGAGCGCGCTCCTGGGCTCCCCCGATGCGGTGCCCTGGCATCCTTTGGTGCTGGTGCAGTAACCGTGGCGGCAGTTCGTGGGCTCCGTCGAGGCACAGTAGCCGGTTGTGGCGCTCCTGCAGTGGCTGGGCTCCCCCGTTGCGGAGTCCTGGCCACCTCTGGTGCTGCGGGTATACTAACCGTGGCGTGATTTCGTGGGCTCCGCCGAGGCACGGTTGCCGTTAGTGGCGCTCCTGCTGCGGGGCGTACGCCTGGGCTCCCCCTTTGCGGAGTCCTGGCCACCTCTGGTCCTGCGGGTATACTAACCGTGGCGTGATTTCGTGGGCTCCGCCGAGGCTCGGTTGCCGTTAGTGGCGCTCCTGCTGCGGGGCGTACGCCTGGGCTCGCCTGTGGTGGTGTCCCAACAACCTCTGTTGCACATGCAGTAAGGGAAATCACCAAGTCCGGGCGTTTTTTCTGGGATTCTTTGTTGAATGCGTTCACCGCCTGGATGTCACGGTTTTGACGCATTTCGATTGTGGTGCCCTTTGGGCCCAGATTACGCCGGTTGTTCAGACGTCGAATGATCTTCGTTTTTGCAGTGGCTTCATCCAGCTCGGGATGCAGCTCTCGCAGCGTTTTCACGCACATGTCGAAACGCTCTTGGGCCGCGGCGTTGTTTGCCCAATACTTACTCGTGGTTTTGTCCACAATCTGCTTAGCCTCCACGTCGTATGCCACGGGGCATTTCCGTATAACACTTTCAACTTTCATATGTGGACCACCTCCCTTTCTCACACGGTTTTTTCCTGATTCGAGCACCAGTGCGTGAACATCAGGGTATTCGTAAGATCATCAGGGGATCATTGGGAGTGAGAAGAGGGGGCTTCTTCACAGGTTGTGCACAACATGGGGCCAAAGGCATCGCATGAAAGCAACGGGTACCTTTTACTGCATTTGGTTTGGCTCCCTCCGCCGGCAGCGTACAAGACGCTGCGGAAATGTCACCGCTCTCGGTCTGCTGCGGCGGTTCCGTCTCCGCCGCGCTCGTTCGTGGAATATGGCTTGGGGCAAAGTGCACATGCCGGGTTAGGGGCACAACCCCAGGTCGATGCCCATAATCCATTGTACCCTGCGAGGCCCCATCACGTGCCCAAAAATTTACATACTATGTACAAATACGTAGTACGCAGGCCGTATCATATAACATGTCGAAATGTTCGTGTTAACTATTTCTAATTCTGCTATATATTTCTAATAATAATTAGTAGAAATGTATACTATTTGTAAACACGTAGTACGCAGGCCATATCATATGGCAAAACACCAGGTTTGGGATACTTCTGATGGGATGAACATGATCGACGTGAGCGTGAGTGATGATCGAAGGGAAATTGTCGCGTGTCTTGCAAACAAGCTATAAATTCAAATAGCAGGGGTGGACCCTAAAGAACACAAATTTTTAGCCGATGCGCAGCGATGCCAAGACTCATGAAACGAAAACGAATCGTGAACGGAAAACTGTCATCGCAAACGAATCGTCATCGGTAATCCGGTATGCACGCTTGCATGATGACTTACATGGCCAACACGATCAATTACGGCCTAATGGAGATCTTGATCGATTGTGCTAGTATAATATGTATCTATATACACATTGCTAATATAATATGTAAATATATTTGTTGTAACTAAAATATAATAACTATACCGAGATGTTCTTAATGAAGTCGGCAGAATCTAACACCACTGCACACCGATGCAGGAGATCCATGTGTCCGTCTAGCGTGGCAGCCAAGTTACTCGGCTCAATGTTGTGCAGGGTCCTATATGACACACATGCGTCTTCCACGATGATAACACTGTATCCCAATTGCCACGCCGCAAGGGTCGTGTGCAGCACACACTGTGAGACATACGCCCCCATGATAACAATTGCTGATGGTGTTGGGTGTTGAGAAGACACCGCATCTCGCACGTTTCTATAGCAGGACTCGTGAGACATGGATATGTTTTCCGAGTCGAACGCATTCATGTTCCCACACAGAAAGGCGTGGTTCCGTAGTTCGTCAGCTGAATGTGGCCCAAGGTCTGTCAGAAAATCGTCGGACTCTGGCGGAGTTCCGGTGTGAGCGACACCGGCTGAAGAGGTCAAGTATCCTCTTCCATCATCAAAAAATGCATCTGTGGCGGCCTGCGTTTGCCATGGCCGATACCACTGTGTCCAATTGATAGGGATGTTGGCATGGCGACAGGCAGTCAAAACCTTCTGAATCGTTTGTCGGTGTTCTGGTTTGAAGTCCGCGCCATGCGCAGCCTGAGCATCCAGGACGAGCACTGACAGGCAACGGGGATCTGCGTTGCCACTGCTGGAAGAAACGCCCTGGATATGCAACATTTGATACCCGGGGTGCTGGTGTGGAACCGGACGTGACCCGCATTTGGGAGTACGGCCACGCGATAGATCGCAGTCCTTTACGGCATACACAGTTCCACGGTGGTGGCGCAACGGAAATGACAGTACTGGAAAGAGCCAGACCCGCTTGGCTGGAACCACGAACCATGCGTAGAAGTGATGCGGGGCGCTGAAATCGTCCCTTCTAGAATCGACTTCTAACACGGATACCAGGCTGTGACCGGCGAAAGCCTCATCCAGCACCCGCTGTTGGTGGTGATCATGCTTGCGGAGGTGGGTGTCGTTATCAATGAGGAACTGCATTGCAGCCTCTTTCGAAGGACGGTCCCCGGGCAGGCCCTCCTTGGCGGTCTTCGCCTGCCACAGTGCTTCCAGTAGGCAGATTGTCCGGACGGTGTTCAAGTCTAGGACATGCAGACCCTCCGGAATGCCCGGACAGACAAACCCGACATGGTATCGGAAGGTAGGCATCAGCTTTCGGTAGACCACCTTCCCCTTGAGCGCGGCAAGGCTGTCATCAGGGCAGACCCAATCAGGTTGAGCCGGGATGAACGAGCTTCGCACGACATTCACCTGACCAGCAGAACCCAAGTTGTGTAACCAGTAAGGTTATCGGCTATGGGTTATCTGTACCAAATACGAGAACACGCACCACGCAGAACATTGCACAGAGTGACTATGACCACACTTTAATCAACAGTTGCTCACAACACGGGCATTACCACAACCAAGACTTTCGGCCAGACGGTAATATATTGTAAACAAGGACACTTATTATTACAAACTACCGCGCTACACACACTGATTATTATTTACAGAGGGTTAAAATGTCCAGGGACTAAACGCTCGTGGGGATCGACTCCTTTCGCCACAGAACACTTTTGTATCCGAGAGGCGCTGAACGTTGAGTGTAACTTGGAGGCAGCCGGTCTTTTTGCAGGATTGAAGTCGAAACACGAATTCACGAGCATGGTGAGCTGTTTGGAAACTGTACTATCTTCTTTCCAAGGCGAAAACTTTCTGTTGTTGTCAAGCTGGCTGTTAGCCAACTGCAGCATGTCCTTCCAGGAAAGGCGACTGGCCATGAGTATTTGCATAGCGAGCCCGCCACACGCCCAGATGTCGCTGTGAGTGGTTTTGTTTGCAAATGATGACTCTGGAGCTGTATGAGAGGGCTGCCATGTTGCGGAAGGCAAGCTTACTGGGGGAAGCGGTGCCATTGAATCGGTGCGGTGGAAACGGGCCAACCCAAAGTCTATGAGTTTGAGACTGTGTCCACCAACATCGGGCAGATTTTCTTGCACAAGCACGTTGTTACCTTTCAGGTCCCCGTGCACGATTCCCGCGGCATGGAGGTCTGAAATGCCGCGAAACAAATCGATGACCAGATGGCGCATCGCCTCGATTGGTATGCCTGATCCGCGGGAAGTAAGGAAATCGGCGAGGGTCTCCCCGCCATATTTCATGACGAGGAACGCGGAGTGATCAGGACAAATTTGGGCTCCGTATCCTAAACAGGGAACGACGGTTGTGGGAGCCGCGAAATGGGCCACGGTGTTCATATACAACTCCACCGCACAGTGCCGCAGGCGACGGTGGAGGGCAGGGTCGGTGAAGTCCTTCAGAACGGCCCTCTCGGTTTTGTCAAGGGTGCAGTGTAGAAGGACGCTTCCGTAGGAGCCTTGTCCTGTAGCTTGGCTGTCCTGAGGAGCGCGGTACGTGACTACTTGCTGGCGTGAGACTCTTGGCACTCCACACTGTTTAGCAATTTTGTCAAGATTCCTGAGGCATGCATCCGGATCTCCACGCAGAAACCGTTTTGAAAGGGATTCCACCGATAGGTCGTGATGGAAACCAGGAAACTGCAGAGGTGTGTTGAGGTGGTGGTGGGGTGCGGCATGAATATCTTGCGCTGCCGCCTGGGAAAGCATCGCCTTTCGCTGGCGGTGTGCAGATCGGCGCCTAGCTGATCTTGAGGAATTTGGATTTGCTTGTGGGTTTGGGTGTGCAAGCTACGGCACAGAGAACACCAAATATACGGTGAGAAACAGTCGGACAACGGACCCCCGGACGGAAGAGGGGGTGATGGGCAAGCATGAGGAATGAGACGCAGCTATGAGGGGATGAGGGGAAATGATTGACGAGCCAGAAGACATGCCTGTGGGTAACACACGCAAGTACGAGAACACGCACCACGCAGAGCATTGCACAGAGTGACTATGACCACACTTTAATCAACAGTTGCTCACAACACGGGCATTACCACAACCAAAACTTTCGGCCAGACGGTAATATATTGTATACAGGGACACTTATTATTACAAATGGCTACTGCCCCGCAGTCCTTGTGGTAGGACCAAATCGACGATTTGGTCCTACCACGAGGACCATTGTTCTGATAATTTAATTGGCCATCTCCCGTGATTTGTGGTGTCTAACCAATGAAAGGTGGTATATATAGGTCCTATATTAATTTATTTGAACGCTGGTTTGGCCTATATCCATCCCATATATCCATGACGAATGCATTTCAAACCTCTACACTCAAATTTTTCAAAACGGATTTTTGGAACATTCAAAATGTGGCAAATTAGTGACTCATCTTCAATAATTTTTTACCAATCATATATCAACACTACACCTGCGCGGATACCATCAAATTGAACCTATACATATGTCCCAATCATATTTGGGCGGTAGGCCCGGTTGGAATGCATATATTGGCTCGTTGGCTCGTTGGCTTCCCCTCTAATATATTGGCTCGTTGGTTTCCCCCCTAAAACAGTGGTCACGCGAGCTGACCAGCCAGCCATCATAATTGCTTGCTAGAGGGCATATATCGCAAGGTTGGTGTGTGCGGCACATTAAATCTTCAAGTATATATGTATTGCGAATTTCTGAAAGTCTAACATCATCCAAATATCTTATTTTTCGACTGGCGTGTACATTTTAGAATGGATGAATGCCAATTTCTAAAGTCCGAAATTCACTAAATTCGGAATTTGCATTGTGTTGAACATGCGCCATGCTGAAATAGAGCGGAAATGATGACGAGGGTGCGAAGTAACCGATTCAGTTATCTTATTTGGTCATAAACTCAAGATGTATAACCATGAGCATCACCGTGAGCCCCGCATGTGACTCCGAATACTCAAAATACGGTGGTCCTTGTGGTAGGACCACCATTTTCTTCAAGCTTTTGGTGAAATTACACCCCTAAAGCGTGTCGTTCAACCACACACCTAAAGTCTCATGGGGGGCGCCGCTATAAGAAATAAAATTCATTTAACTCATAAATATCATGTGCAAATGTTACCTGTGCCTCAAATAGTCGATTTAGTGATCGAAACCGCAATTGCCCATTGGTCCTTGTGGTAGGACCATGAATTTGGGTAGTAGCCACAAACTACCGCGCTACACACACTGATTATTATTTACAGAGGTTTACGGTCCTTCTCAAGCTTGTTCCGAAGCATGTACGCAAACTTCTTAACAACCCCGCCGCACAACAACGCGTGCATGAATTCCTGCATACCAGCCAATAGCACGCAACTCGTGTGTTCGCAACCGATGATGAAGGGTGGGGAGAGCGACGAGCCAGAAGACATGCCTGTGGGTAACACACGCAAGCATTGGCTGCAAGTCGGATGAATGAATGTCCACCGCACCCATGATGAAGGGTGGGGAGAGCGACGAGCCAGAAGACATGCCTGTGGGTAACACACGCAAGCATTGGCTGCAAGTCGGATGAATGAATGTCCACCGCACCCATGATGAAGGGTGGGGAGAGCGACGAGCCAGAAGACATGCCTGTGGGTAACACACGCAAGCATTGGCTGCAAGTCGGATGAATGAATGTCCACCACACCACAGACCACCGGAACCTATCTATCCACCCTCCAGTCCCCTCTTCCACTCGTTGCCCGTCCCGCCCGGGAGCTTTCTGCACCAGTATGGCGCGAACCAAGGGGTGCAGAATTGGCTCAAACCTGTGGGCACCACCGGAACCTATCTATCCACCCTCTAGTCCCCTCTTCCACTCGTTGCCCGTCCCGCCCGGGAGCTTTCTGCACCAGTATGGCGCGAACCAAGGGGTGCAGAATTGGCTCAAACCTGTGGGCACCACCCAACCTTGTCCACCCCACCATATCCACCCTCTCCCTCCCACGACACTTTGTCCCGCCCGGGAGCATTCTGCACGAGTATGGCGCGAACCAAGGGGTGCAGAATTGGCTCAAACCTGTGGGCACCACCGGAACCTATCTATCCACCCTCTCCCTCTTCCACTCGTTGCCCGTCCCGCCCGGGAGCTTTCTGCACCAGTATGGCGCGAACCAAGGGGTGCAGAATTGGCTCAAACCTGTGGGCACCACCCAACCTTGTCCACCCCACCATATCCACCCTCTCCCTCCCACGACACTTTGTCCCGCCCGGGAGCATTCTGCACGAGTATGGCGCGAACCAAGGGGTGCAGAATTGGCTCAAACCTGTGGGCACCACCGGAACCTATCTATCCACCCTCCAGTTCCCTCTTCCACTCGTTGCCCGTCCCGCCCGGGAGCTTTCTGCACCAGTATGGCGCGAACCAAGGGGTGCAGAATTGGCTCAAACCTGTGGGCACCACCCAACCTTGTCCACCCCACCATATCCACCCTCTCCCTCCCACGACACTTTGTCCCGCCCATGAGCATTCTGCACGAGTATGGCGCGAACCAAGGGGTGCAGAATTGGCTCAAACCTGTGGGCACCACCCAACCTTGTCCACCCCACCATATCCACCCTCTCCCTCCCACGACACTTTGTCCCGCCCATGAGCATTCTGCACGAGTATGGCGCGAACCAAGGGGTGCAGAATTGGCTCAATCATGTGGGCACCACACAACCGTATCCACCCCACCATATCCACCCTCTCTCCCTCCCACGACACTTTGTCCCGCCCATGAGCTTTGTGCACCAGTATGAGGGGATGAGGGGAAACGAGCGACGAGGCAGAAGACATGCCTGTGGGTAACACACGCAAGCATTGGCTGCAAGTCGGATGAATGAATGTCCACCACACCACATGATGAAGGGAGGGAGTTGGGGGATGATGAAGGGAGTGAGTAAGGGGGTGATGAAGGGAGGGAGTGGGCTGAATACGACGGGAGTGAATGGGTTCATGTTGAAGGGAGTGCGTGCTGACAGCTGTGCAATAGTTTTGCACAGCTCGCAGCGCTACTCAGGTGAGGGGTGAAGTTCCGGGATGCGGCAATCGACAACCGCCCGTGTTTGAGGCAGTTATGGCTCTAGATGTGGTGCTGCGGCACACGAGGGGTATCACTCCTAACTTCCTCAGCTTCCAGACCAAGCTCTTCCCGCCACAACACAGCATGCTGGGGATGGCAGATGGTGGAGAGGTGCGCTCCGCCATGCATCTTGGGTGGGCTCGGGCCTGAAAGCAAGGGGGAGGGTGGGCAAGCAAGCGAGGAATAAGAAGGCCTGGGCCCTACCGGGTCTTGGTGCGCCTGGTTCTCCGTGGACTGGGGATTCACACCCCCAGCTGCCGCAGCAGCTGCTCCGGCAGCAGCTGCTGGATTCCCAGCGGCTCCGGCAGCAGCGGGCACTGTCACCGCTGTACGACTCGCCTGCGAATCACACATAGGGTACATGGGTGCATAGGGTACATGGGAGGGTTGTACACTAGCGATGATGGATGACAACAAATCCGGTGATGGATGCTGTGAGGGTAGCCAGCAAATAGCGACGGTGATGGATGCTGTGAGGTTAGCCAGCAAATAGCGACAGTGATGGATGCTGTGAGGTTAGCCAGCAAATAGCGACGGCGATGGATGCTGTGAGGTTAGCCAGCAAATAGGACCGCCCGTGTTTGAGGCAGTTATGGCTCTAGATGGCAGTTATGGCTCTAGATGTGGTGCTGCGGCACACGAGGGGTATCACTCCTAACTTCCTCAGCTTCCAGACCAAGCTCTTCCCGCCACAACACAGCATGCTGGGGATGGCAGATGGTGGAGAGGTGCGCTCCGCCATGCATCTTGGGTGGGCTCGGGCCTGAAAGCAAGGGGGAGGGTGGGCAAGCAAGCGAGGAATAAGAAGGCCTGGGCCCTACCGGGGCTTGGTGCGCCTGGTTCTCCGTGGACTGGGGATTCACACCCCCAGCTGCCGC